>BQNB010004734.1:24414-106027 GCA_026074375.1 Tanacetum coccineum | reverse complement strand
ACGCATTGAGCACCATAAGAGAAATCGCACACCTTTGCTAGATTTGTCAAGTCTTCGTTACATCGTTTCTAAGCACGAACAAGTTACCTCCAAATGTTGTAAGCCATTTGAGATATGATAAAACATAAACCTGTGAAAATCCACTTCAACTCCAAATAAGTGATAAATAACCATCTTCGTAATCAATTAATCCAAGAAAATACGAGCCTTTAAAACGTTTAAGAACATTTAAAATCATAACCAGTTAGCTTCCCCTTAACTGAAGCATCTTGTTCAATTCGAGATCCAAACCATGTGTGTGTCATTTGATATAGAATAAAACTGGCAGTACAAACTCCTATTCTAGCAATACAAAGTATTCATGCAGCAGTACTAACAAAAACTTCTGGCAGTACTAATGTAACAAGAACAGTACTAAGTACTCATAAGCAGTACTAAGTATAAAGCTGGCAGTACTAAGTTCTTGTTGCCAACAGTATTAAGACAATATGAGCAGTACTAATTCTTCTCGTCAAACAGTACTAACTCTACTAGTACTAATGTCTTCTACCAGTACTAAATCATCTTGGTAGTATAATCATAATGCTAGAAGTAGTATAAACAAATACCTTAGCAGTCTTAATGAGCATCAAATAGTATTAACACATCCCCTTAATCCAAGCAGTATAAATGAACAATTTGAAGCTTGGCAGTACAAACAAGCACCTGGGCAGTACTAACCAATATACCCAAGCAGTACTAATATTCTTCATTGCTAGCAGCATAAACAAGATTCGAGTAGTAGTATTGTACCAATAGCAGCCTTAACAGTATTATCGTATAAAGGCAGTATTAACAAGCATGAGTAGTATGAACAAATCGTTGGCAGCATAAATTCATGTAACTGGCAGCATTAACTTTCCTTGAACGAGCAGTACTAACTTGTATTGGTAGTATAAAGTGCTCCTTCCTCCCATACCTTTTGAGACACTTTTTAGCGTCAGTAAAGCACCAATATTTACGATCACCAGCAGTACTGTGTCTCGTGGCAGTAGTAACCACCAACGAGCAGTACAAAACATATAACCACTGTTTAAGGATACCTTTTTTTAAGTATCCAGACGACCCTTTTTAGTGTCATAAAGTTGTCACTAGGCTGTCACTAATTCATCATTCTCATCAACTACTAATGATTTTTTTTATAGAATAAGTTCTAAAGAACTCTTGAATTATGTAACCAAGAACTACAATCAGCAACCATCTTGTTGTCATGAACCAATCAACAACAATTGTGAACAAACTTCCTGTTATATCGAATTGAGGTTGCTGAAAAGCCCTAATATCACCAGATTCAACATGATAACCAAGACAGAAAATTTGTACCTCTTTTACTTCATAGATACGACACCAAAACACCTTGTAAATCCTAGATGAGCCCCATGGCTTTGATACCACTTGATAGAACTAAAGCACGTGATAATTCTTGGATCGTTTATAGCTCGAGGTTGTTTAGACCTCATCTAAGATCATGATAACAACGATAATAACATGCAGCGGAATAAGAACAAGTCAAAGTTATCATAACAAGGTTTTTCATTCCATGTGTTTCCACCAAGCACCAATTATATATGATCAGTATAGAACGGTTATCTAACTATAACAGGATCAAGTAAACTTGACCTTGGGCTACTAACTAACTAACTATTAGAGACGTCTACATCTCTAAACCTGGCACACTAAACCTACATGCCTGGTCCTCCTTTTATAACATAAGGAGTCCAGGTTTACAAAAGATAAGAATTAGAAAAACAAATAAATCTTTTAAACTTTAAGCTTTATCTTCTATATCTTTTATCTAAATAAGGAGATCTTCTAGAATCTTCAAAATCTTCTATCTTTTGAAGAATTCCAGCTTTGCATTTAAGTCCTTTTGTTTCATTCTTTTATTTACTTTGTCTCATCAAATCAAGAATCCCAACAAAACTTGCTACCTAATCATCAGAAAGAATAAACGAAGATATGTCTCATAGTTATGAAGAATTATCTCCCGTCGGGTAGATATCTCCTGCTGAACAGAATGATAATCAAAATTATATGGTAATTAATTTGAAAACATGTAAAAATGTTATAAAAATGCTTTTAGTGAGCTTTAGATGTTTATTTTATAATTTTTAATTATCATAACATTTTTTCTGTATGTCATTCTTTTTCTTGTTTCTTTCACAGAATAAATAAAGTTGATCACGAGGATGAGAAACCTATGATAATCACTAAGGATGGCATGTTCGAATTCTGCTTCAACAAAACCTCAGTTTTGGGCTTTGCAAGAAGTTTGTAATCTTGCAAGTTGTGCCAAGTTTGATTACAAATACATTGCAAAAATAATCCTTTGATAGCTTGATTACTTTATAAGTAGTAAGATTGCTAAAATGTATTGAAATTGTATATGAGTTGTTATTAACCAAGACAAAATATGTTTCGTCCTTACAGTTGATTGTGCTTATTTCACTACATGGTATAACCTTTCTTGCCACGTGTTCATGCTTAATTAATTAATAATTTATTTTATATTGAAACTTTTGATTATCGTGTACTATCATAACTAACTACCAAAAGAAAATCAATTTGTTTGGTAAATTACATTACATTACAGAGAAGCTAATTAACAATGATTAAGTTACAAATATTCCTCATGTACCAGTTGACTTTGAGACTTATATTACAAATATATATATGGAACGATTTGATAAAGTTAGAAATTTATATTACGAATATAGAAATTATTTGAGAAAAGTTAAAAACAAAAGAATGCATTTTAAATGATGAAAATAAAGTAGAAGCTTATGCCAATCGTGTAGAAATATATAAATGATTTGAGAAATTTATGTCAATCGTGTATTTTTTGGTTGAAAGAGCTCAAACCTAAAATTTGATAAGTAGAGAAATGATTATATAAACTAAAAACAGTGTATTTTGGTTATTTGTCAACCGTGTATTCTACTTATTTTCCGAAAAAGATTTTATAAATTAGTATGCTAATCAAAACGGATTTTCAATAAATAGTTTTTTAAACTTTACACATATGTTGTCATTATCTTTATTTATGACACTTATTTTTCTTTACTACATATATAAACGATTTACCTCAATTTTTTGAAATTTAAGAATCTTGAGAATTTAAAATGTATAAATGGCAACGCTTAATCTCTAATACTTGATTTGAAATTTGTTTGAAAAGAAAAGGATGTGCATTGATGAGACGGTTTCAATGCAATTTTCTTAGAATTCGTAAATTTTGTATGACAAGGATGTGGTTAAGTACATTAAAAACATACTTAACCTTTAAAAAAAACTCAATTATGAAAGTTTCATTACATGTTCTTTCTATTGTTAATCAGTATGAATAACAAGCATATCTAAATAGATCTTATTTACTAATTTTCCTGAATTGTGAATCATTATATTTAGGAGAAATATTTTCGACATATATCAAAGTCTTTTAGGGATCCACTTGATGAAATACCATCTAGTCAATATAAATTTTATTTTGCTTTAAATGAAATGAAGGTTAAAAATTCATTGGTCTTCATGAGCTTAATGTTATAATGGGTTGTTATATGTTCTTTGATACATGACAAAATTATTATTTGAGGTGAATTATCGCATGTCGCAACATTTTGATATATTTACATATTATGTTTGAACGTTACACGAAAAACATACCACAATATTGCATATCCTTAATTATCGGCCGCTAGGGATTTTTTATGCGTGCACGGTATAAAAATACAAAAACAATCTTCTCTCAACCCCTAGAATTCTGTTAGACCGTGATCAAGCCTTCCCAACCTATTCCCCTAGAGAACAATAACAACCCCTGAGTCTTGCCTATACTACTACTACAACAGTTTGGTACTCTGCCTATGGAGTTGTAAAACTTCTTGTTGAAGTCCTATGATGACCGCATCAAGTTTTTGGCGCCGCTGTCGGGGAATAGTTAGGTTTTGATCTTAGTTTAACTTAGTTCTACACGCTTGAATCCTTTCAAGTGAGACTTTAGTTTTCGCATATTAGCTTTCTTGTAGTCTATCTTTTCTTCGTGTTATCTGTTTTGCAAATCTATCACCATGACACATAGCACCGTTAAAAGGTTAACCAAACCCCTCGACGAGCCTGAAAGAGAATTCCGAAGGCTTAAGAGAGCCGCCTGGCGTCTATAACAGAACGAATCTCTTGCTATAGCCAGAAGAAACCTCTTTGATGCTGAAGCATCCTCCTCCAACAACATTGGAGCCAACCCGTCAACGCCTCCCAAAACCCTATATGACCCTAATCCCTCTGGTTTCCAAAACCCAATCACCCTTCCAACCAAACAAACAGGAAGAATTGTCAACTCACGAGACATCTGGTTAATTAAAAAAACATGCACATTCCAAGGATTGAGAAATGAAGACTCCTTCTGTCATGTTAAGCACTACTTAAGTATCGTCGATAACATATAAGATGACGGAGCCACAAGGGATACATCTAGGCTATGCTTATTCCATTCCTCCCAAAAAGGAAAAGCGGCAGAATGGCTTGACAGAATACCTCCCACTTAAATCACAACATGGGATCAGCTCGTATTACGATTCCTTGACCACTTCTTTCTGATAGGACATACCTCGTCCCTTAGAGTTTTAATCCTTTAATTCAAACAAGGGGATGACGAACCCATCAAAAGCGCATGCATCCGTTTACATGACTTAATCAAACAGGTTCCCCATCACAGGATACAGAAATGGATTCTGGTATAAATCTTTCATGATAACATATCTCAGGATAACCGTAGGAACCTTGATCAATTCGCCCAATTCCGCTTCAACTCTCTCACCAAAGAAGAGGGGTGGAATTGTAGTATATTGGATATCATAGCACAATCAATGATTTAGGGGTTGGCCGAATTTGTAGAGAGAGAAAGTGAGTTCTAGTGAAAGAAACTACACCTTATGTGTGTGTTTGATAAATTGAACAACCAACCTCTTTCCATGGCTGGAAAGAGGCTTTTATACAAGAGTTTAGATGCCTTAATAGGCTATGGTATGGGCTTACAAGTGGGTAAAAGACCCGACCCAATACCATGAGTCATACGCTTACGTTTAAACTACGAGCTATGCTATTCTAGATAATACACGGGGTGACCTGGTCTTTTTCATAAACCTAACAATCTCCCCCTAAGGGAGGTCACCCCAGAAAATACAATTTGAATTCTAGCAATCTAAGACTTGATCTTCTGACTTTAGCTCGTAATCTTTGATTCTTCATTCTTTGATTCCTTTGTACATTATGTAGTGATCTTTGATTATGGTTCCATTGACTTGTGTGATCTTTGAGCTTTCTTTGAGGTCATCAGTCACAGAAAATCTCTAAATCACCCTTGTAGAGTGGTATTGCCTCCATGTGTTGTTGTGACATTTGGACCGACATGCTCACACTTTTCTGGATCATGATAGCAAGCATCAGAGTTGCGGAAGCTGTGTTGTAGGTCTTTTAGTTGTCATGATGTCTATGATTAAGAATATGAGGTGTGAGCATGGGGTTATGAATCGATGTGTCTCTTGCCAACAACAGCTACCGTCGGGATTCTTGCATGAATATGTTAGTAATAAACAAACAAAAGTGTCTCCTTGACAGGAACCACGGTTCACTTTTGTTGAATAAGGTTGCAAGAACCACGGTTCCCCGTTAACTAGTATAAATACTACTTGTGATCAGTAGATTCCAATAATCTCCTTGACAGGGTTTTTGCAACTGTCGCAAGCCATTCTCAAACCGGAATGCATATCAAGTAACAACAGAACGGAGTTCACTATAGTGAGTGTGGAGATGAAATAGTGGGAATTGAAACCCACTCGATTAATGAGAAATTGATTTTGAACATCAGTCGGCGTGTCATTAGAAGAGAGTTTTTGTGACACAATCATAATGTTTATTTCATAAGGATCAATTTCATCAGAAACACATTTGTTTTTAAAGATATACATAGTCAATGTACTCGAAAATCAGTTGTTGAGCACATCGAAAGGTTTTTCAAAAACAACTCGTCAATTCATATACTAGAACAAGTTTGATTCACTCGGAATTGCCCCATCGTTGTTTTCCAGTTGTCACAAGTTTGATCCTTAAGAGGATCTCACAAGTTACCTACCAAGAGCTTGTTTGATGATGGCTCTAGAAGGATTTTCATCTTCATTGTGAGTACTTACGTATCACTCGGATGTTCTGGCAATACCACGAGGATAATGCGTACTCTTAGGATCTTACTTGTTATCACAGTGTGTGATGAACAAGCATAGTTTGTATTAGTGTCCTAACGAGATTTATGAATGATCTCATGGCTCTAGACTTAATAGTGCACTTTTGGTTTTAGTAGTCGGAGGCTGGAGCGGACTGCCACCTTTTCAATATCGTCTAACTCAGAGTGAGAGAGACGATAGAGATACATTGATCTTCATGAGAATTGAAACAAGAATCATTTGAGGGATCTTGAGTGGCTAGGGAGGGTTATGCAGCATATCACTGGGTCCATGATACTTGTCTTCAATGTCAGCAATCAACCATGTGATTCTGACAGCATATGTATTGACCCGGTTTCTGCCTAATGTTTAAGGAGGGCTGCTTTTTTTTCACCCTTTATCTTAACATTTCTTTTTCATTCTTCAACCCCTTCAGTGCTTACCGAGACTTCATTACTAGTACCTTGTTTGGGTATTGTTACAGTATAGCTCCATCTCAGTCCGCACTTATTCCTTTATTCTCACATTACTCCTTTTTAATCATACCTAAGGACTTCTACACTAACTAGTGAATTGTCCCTGGGTAGATCCCTTCGGCTCTGGTGGGATCGTGGACATGATTACCTAACCTTACCATCCTTATAACTCTGATAGAATAATTACAGGGTCGGTCTTTTGTTATTCGCAATTGCTTTATACACCATTCGCTCCCCCTCAATATGTGCATCGATATTCAAAAGAGTTTAGCACATATAGGAGAGCCTACACTTGAATCCAAAAGATTACATTTTTATCAGATTTTCATATTAAAATCACATTTTCACCCCCGATCAAAAATTTCAAATCGTTTAAGATTTAGGATCTTAATTGATTTAAATATGTTAGAAAAATTTAGGAGAAAATGTGTCTGATTTATACAAGCCTATAATGGAACATATTCATGCTCCCCCTCAATTATGGAGGGACATAGTTCATGTCAGTTATGATGAGTTTGTTCTAATGTTTACAAAATTTGACACAAACTCAGAAAAACCGAATATACTGACACAAAACACATCTTAATCACTATTGTATAATGTACATATTACAACAACATATATAAGGATACCCCACAAGAGATGGACCTTGATTGTAGAGATGATGTGATCATTCAGTTCTCTGCAGAAGTCTGTAGTCTCCTTTTCTTATTCGTCCACCAACAAAGCTTTCCAGGTTACGGAAGATCCTCTTTGTCTTAAGCCATTTCTGAATGGTAAACATGAACTTCTTGCTTCTTTTGACATATTTCCTTGTCCAAAACCGTGTGTTCAAACCTGGATTCATCTTGTTGACCTTGAATTCCTTGACCCCGGTAGTTCTAATCACTCAATCAAATTTGTTGCAGATGTGTCGTTCGTAAACTTGTAGTTTCATTAAAGCGCAGGTTCATCTGAACCCATATTTATCCCTTAAAAATGTGGCGCTCTTGGAGAGTCTAATTACGTTAAAGTCTGTGCTGAACTCAAAACCAGTTTGCATCCCATTGAGTTTGGTTGAGGTTTAGCTGAGTCTGGTAGCTCTCAATCCCCAGTTGGAAGTCTTCTACCTGTTGTTTGATCACCAAGTTTTTGATCCATAAGTTGACAGCAGTAGAGAGAATCTTCTTATCTTGGGGTGGAAGATGGTTCAGATGTCCTTGAAGATTCAATAAGTACAGATCTTCAAAGTCACTCAGGTATAGATATTTGAAGTCCCTTTCCGCAATAATATATTCATTAAGATCAGCTCTACTAAGGACGACCGTCTTCATGTAATCGTACCCATATAAGGAGAAAACTTCAATTCTGACAACACTTAAAATGCACATATGAGTCCGTACAGCTCTGGGATCACCCTCAGATGTGTGTCTTCAATGTAGAATCGTTTTCTTTGGAACCACCAGTGAGAAATACCATACATAGCCGCAATGTCATACTCACATTTTTCTTCAATCCACATCTGATCGGGTATCATTTGCTCTAACCTAACATCAGGATAATACGCCGCTTTCATCTTCGAGATTGACAATGCAGGTCTGCCACCCTTGCTACCATATCTTAGATACTCCAAATCTTTGTTAAAGAAGAAGTCAGCTTGAATTCGTGACTTCCCTGGGCTGACCACCAAGTGGTTGGTGGTTTGCTGGACATTATGAATGATGATTGCATGTCCACTTGATCGATGAAGAGTTTATGGATTCTTTCATTTGGTACTGGACGATGAATCACATTAGGTTGGAAATCTATGGCAATTCAAATGTATGGGGCCTTCCAGGTCTTTTTGTTTAAGTTCAGTGATCCCTTGCTTTTTGCAGAACCAGTCCATAAAAATTGCCATGTCACCGGTCTAAGCAAGTAACGAGTTCTCTGGTGGAGGTGCATAGGTGGATGCAAGAGCAGATGCCTAGTTGTTCATTGGGACAGGCAGGTCAGATGATGGAATAGACCAGGCAGGTTCTGGTGTAGCAGGTCTGTCTTCCTCAGAAAGTGGCTTCCACCAATCTTGCTTCAAATTTACCTTAGGAATGTGAGCATTCCCAATGTCTTCATCATCAGACGAATGTACCTGTTCGTCGGGAGCCGAATCAGCATCCATATGTAGATCTTCAGGAATTGATGAGACAGACAGCTTAAGTCTTGTGTCAGTAGTCGTCCAAGCCATATATTCAGCTGAAGTCACTGTCTTTGAAGAGCTTGGGGCAGTTGTGCTTTTTGACTGATCACTCTGGTTGGTGGATGGAGGTGGAGGAGGAGGAGGCAGTTGAGATGATCCAGAAGCACCAGAAGCTCCTGAAGTTCCAGATGGACCTGCAGGTGGTGGAGGAGGGGGTGGCTGATGAGGTGGAGACCCAGGTGGTGTTTTTGGTGACTCATGTCTCCTTTTCTTCTTTCTTCATGCTTCAGCCAAATCAGTGAGGAGCTGTTCAGAGTGATCACGGTCCATTGAATTCTCCAGAGCTTCATACAGCTTCGTGTGATCTTCATGAGCTTCGTAGGATTTGGTTTCCCACATGCGGTGGTGAAGAATCTCTTTCATGTCAACTTCTGGCAAATCTCTAAAGCGATCCCTGAGTGGAGCTTGAACGGCCCAGTCAACAGCATCCGTGACAATTTCATCCACTACTTTGCTCACCTGATGGGGAATATCAAGAATCTCTAATTTGTACAATCTAGACCCATGTTTGTCCAATCTTTCCTCCAGGGCTAAGTTATCTTGTAGCAGATCCACCATATGTTGTTCAAGCTCACCGATGCACTGAATCCAGATCGAATCTGAGGAGCCTTGTTGTGGTTGAGTTGGTGGTGGTAGAAGAGATGTTGTTGTGATTGCGGTGACCATTGTTGTTGATGTTAGTAGTGGTGCTTGAACCGTTGTGGACACTGGTTGAGAGACTGTGAGATCAATAACCAGAGTGGTCATTAGAGGAACATAAGAGGTGTCCTGATGAATGGGAACCGTGACCATTGACTGGACCTCCAATTCAGTATTGGTTTTCTTAGGTCCGTCTTCTTGTGAATTCTCTACAAGGAACTGATTGGCGAAGCTGAGTTCCTTGTCAAGATTTTGTAGAGAAGACAAGGTTCCAGTGGAGCTTACAGGTTCTTCAAGTCTCACTTGATCTTCAGTTGGGAGTTTAAGGTTCTCCTGAACATTTGGGTAAGCCGTTGCAGTGAACTCTTCATCCATTTGCTTAGGTTTTTGTTGAATTGAAGTATCAGTGACCTCAAGGTCCATGTGTTCACAGTTTTGTCCAGCATGAACAACATGACTGGATTAAGGTTGAGACACTGCAACATCACCAGGGTTTGATCCAGCCTAGCCTTCAGCTTGTATACCATGGTTTGGTCCAGCCCGGCCTTCGTCTTGATCTCCAGCATCAGTCCCTGGTACTTCCTCATCAGATTTCATCTCACTATCAGTCAGACCAAGTTCCGCATACAATGAAGAAGATTCATCATGACCTGAAGGTTCAGTTGGTGCAGAACTACGCCTTTGGAAGATATATTGTTCAATAGGGCTCTTCTTCTTTGGTGTCTAAAGGGTGAGTAGATCAAGGGCCACTTGTTCATCACTGACTTTCTCTTTACCCTTTCCCTGAACATCTGGAAGCGGTTTAAATTTCCCAAAGTCAGGTTCCCTGATCACCACAGGAGGAAGTGGACCTCGATGCGCATCGTGAACCTCCTTTAAACTTTCTTCAATTGCCCTTTGCGTATCAGCCTCTTCATCACTGTACACCAGTTCCTTATCTGGAACACCTTCATCAACAAGTTCATCAACCAGCTGTAAGAAGCTCTTTGGCTTTCGCTTCTTTATCACCTTACTAGCTTTAGGTCATTTGGCTGGATATGGTGCCTCAGAAGACTCCTTGACTAGTTTATGCTTTTTACTTTGGTCTTTCTTGGAGAGTTCAGTTGTTGTAGGTGTTGGTTTGGGTGGTTGAGAAGCAGTGGGCTTTGGAGTCTTGGCGGCTGCAGGTTTTGTTACTGGTGTTGCTTTAGATGCTAAAGGCTTAGATTGCTTGGTTGCCTTGGGTTTGGTAGCCTTAGCAGGTTTAGGTGCAGGAGAGTCAGGATCACTAACTTATTCACCAACAAGATATCTTTTATGCTTGGCTACTTTCTCCAAATATGCATTGTAGTATTGTTCTCCTCGAATGTCAGCAGTGATAAGATCATTCGGAATAGGCATCCCAAAGACTTCCCGTTTGGTTCCCTTTGCACTAAACTTGAGATATCCAAGAATAGGTTCTTCATTAGGCAAATGAAGAGGAGAACCTGGTCTCAGGTGGAACTTGTGCTTGCTTTGTAAGTGATGGATGATCAGCTTGGTGAACCTAACACTTGGGATCACAATGAGGGTGGCTTTCTTCTTTCCCTGAGTATGCCGTGCTAGATTCTTTTTGTCTTCAATGAAGGTATGGATGGATTGGGTAAACTCTTCCCACATCCTCTCTGCATAATCAATATGGGCTTGATTGACGACGCCCCAAAGAATTTGTAACACTGGAGCCCTTGGTCTCTCAAACCCTGAAGTCTTTCCCGTAAGACACAAATTAATGATTGTTATGAGTGCTCTCCATGGCTGAAACATGTCATTAGTAACAACAATAGATAAGGTTCTGACAAGGTTTGGATAACCCAGTTCGTTGACAAAGTTAATGAGAGCATCAGGTGTTGGTGGGGAAGAAAATGGATTGTTGTTGTCGACTGGTGTGATCTGAAGGGCGTCTTTGAGTGTGTCTTTGGTGAGATCGAACCATTGCTCATCTAGTTGACAGCTGTAACTCCTGGTGGTTTTGTCATATCGAACAATGTCCCAAAACCGCTGAATATAGATCGATGGAATTATCAAGGAAGTAGTAAAGGCTCTGAAGAAGTTGGTATGCTTCAGAATATCCACATCAATCTTGTAGATTGGATTGCTCTGTGACTTTTCTACATCCAAATAGCAGTTGTTTTTTTCTACAGGCACCCAACTGCTGCGAGGCAGGATCTGATCATCAGTACGAGTGGGTGGTGCCATAACAGGTACTTGTTCAGCAGGAGCATTAACATTAACATCAGCCATTGTATCAGCACAATCACAGCCACAGAAAGACATACATACAGAATGGAGATGTTAGATGTGAGCAAGTGCTCAGGAGTTAATCAGTTATGGACTAAATCCTGGAAAAGGATACTGAGATCATATTAAAGCGTTGAACAATAGATTTGGTTAACTCTTGAGTCAACGGAAGTTAGCTCATGGAAGAGAATACAAAAAGCAATGACTAGTTCAACTACTTCATAACTTCACAACTACTTCACAACTTCACGTACACAACTTATTACTCACACCTTGATCACGACTACACAAACACTCTTCAATCTTCACAACTTCACACCTTCACAACTCCTTCTTCAACCAGAACCAAAACACTGACGTTATATCACCAAATATCTACATTACTAAAAAGGAACATCAAGATCACCAACTATTACTACAACCATCACCAATCCAAAAAAACTCCATAACTTTACAATATTTACAAAAGACTATAAGGTATGATATGGATTCACAAGATTGTAATATGGATTTTGGGGTGTATACTTTCTCACAAAATGATTTGAAGTATTCTTTCACTTTGCACTTGAGGAATTTTGAAGCTTGGATCACTTAGAAACACAGCTAAATGATTAAATGATCAAAGTGAATTTAGAAGAGGATATTGTGGGTCCTATTTTGTAAAAGCAAGAAAGTATGAGTGGCACAAGTAAGAAAAAACGTTATGGGAATAGTCCATATTTATAGGACAAAGACGGGAGCGTGGTCTATATGGCCGAGGCCCCCTTAAATAGGGTGTCGGCCCCTTTAAAATTAAGAGGGCCGCCCATAGTTAATTAAGGGTTGTTGCCCTGCGCCCCTATTCAACTCGTCCATTATTTTGTCCTATTCAGGGAGGGTGTTTACAGGACCATTTCTAGGCTGTTTTAGGTTCCTAAAATTTAAAATTCAAAATTTATTTTGAATAAAACATTTTCTTTTTAAATGTAAAAAATGTTTTGTGTGGTGATGTTTTATAAAAAAGTTTATAAACATTTTTTAAAAAGTTTCCCCTTTGATCATACAATGCAACAAGCATTTGTTTATTTCCTACATTCTTAGTGAATATAAGTTTTTGAAAGAATATTAACCACTAATTACTTGTTTTTGTTTAATTTTTCATTGAATGTTTTATATTTATGATTATCAAAATGTAAGGATGTTAAAAATATTATAAGTTTTTAGGGCATTATTTCCTTAAACAACTCTCCCCCCTTTTTGTGATTACAAAACTTAAACTCATTAAATGAACAATTTATTTTTTAAACCAAGTATTTAGTGATTTTTATAGATCTATTTCACACCACACCTTTTGTAGAATCAAAAGGCATCGATCAAGAATTACAATTAAAAATCGTAACGACAGAACAAAGCTCCCCCCTTGATTGTGCTCAGTCCCCATCGTGCGACGGGCACTAAGGAATTCAAGCTATTGTTTCTTGGCTACAAAAACAAGTAGCAGACAATACAGCATATTTTCTAACATGTAGTCAAGTTAAAGAAGAAAATCATGGCAACTTGTCCAGCAAACATCAACAAGGGATTAGTCATTCAATATGAGGCAATATGTGTAAACAACCACACAATAATAACACTGCCATCCGAAGACCACGTAATTGCCTATTAGTAAGCATAATTCAAACTCAAAAACCCAAAATCTAAATAGCCATACAAGTACAAAGGATTTTAGACTTCTATCGACACAAAAGTGTTTGAATCCGAAAATTTGTAGCATGTTTAGATATTAGATGGTGTATGATGGGAGAGTGTGGAGCGGAGGTGGTTGTGGAAAGGATAGTATCTCTTTGAATCCTTTAGGTGGTTATATGTGGTCGTGTACGAATTAGAAGCATACTATCAATCCAATGAAACTCTTCCCACATCAACGCAAGTACCATATATTTGTGTTGTAGATGCAAACATGGGCAATACCCGACTATGTAGTTTCAACTATACTGGTGTGGTCAAGTTGAGGGTAGTTAATGTAGGGTTTGGAGATTATGATTGATGATTGTAGATTGCAATTGTTTTGTTGTTAAGATAGATGCCTTTGTTGCCTAAGAAGAGACGGATCGACTAGGGTCTACAATACTTTTGATTGATGTCATCAACTAGGGCTTTTCTCTCCCTACATGTGTAGATGAGAGACGTGACATGTTGTGTTGACTTTTGGTTTGAGAATAGTGTGCAATGTACAACTTTGCTGTGGAAGTCACGTGTGCGTATCAGTGGAATAATGGAATCCCTAGGGAATGGACGCGGAATGTAAAACGACTAGATAGAAGTTTCCGAGACAATGTCAGCAGTGCACCTTGTCGAAAAAATGTAATGAAAAATATTGTGGTTCTATATTTACAATATCGATGTTATCATGTATGATTAGGAGTCAGGGGGGTGGGGGTAAAGGGGTGGTGAGAAATGCGGGGGGGTTGGGGGGGGGTGGGGGGGGGGGTGCCGAGGAATGGAGGTGATTGTTCTTACAAGCGTGCTTAGAGGTAGTAGTGGGGGGCGTCAGGGGGGGGTATACTGGGGTTGGTGGGGTGAGGGCGTCAGGTTGTTGTGTAAGGCGTAATATGTTTTTGTGTTATGATGTCTTGATTTGAGGGGTTGAGCGTCTGGTTTCTTTTTTCTGTATTTTATCTCTGTCGATAGAGTGGGTGCCTCTAATTCTCCACAATCACCACCGACGATGAGATTGTGACATGCTGGATCTACAACCTCACAGCGTTCTTCTTTATCCTCATTTTTGCTCAGTTTGGATTCCTCTACACCCGGCACATGTGCCTATTATACTATCAAGGAGTGTGTGGAGGGGTGGTTTGTGTTGTGGGGAGGGGGGGAGGGTGAGAGTGGGGTGGGGGGGTCGCGGGGGGGATGTGGGGGGGTGGGGGCAGGGGGGTGGGGGGGGGTGGGGGGGGGGGGGTTGGGGTGGGGGTGTTGGTGAGTGGAGATGTGGGACGGGTTGGCAGTGGGGGGGGGGTGGGGTGGGGGGGGGGGGAGGTGGGGGGGTGGATGGAATTGGGTTGTGGTATGGGAATTGGGGAGGGAGTGGTGTTGGGGGTGATGTTGGTTGCATTGATGAGTATTTTGGATGTGTGGGGGAAGAGAAGCAGTAGAATACACAGGAATCGGGGGGGTGGATTTTTGACTGAATTAGTAATGTGTTCAATATTCATAGAGTTCTGATGATAAAAAGTTTTGCAGCGAAAATCTCTCTCTTTTTCTTAGGACTACAATTATCTCAAAGTCCCAGAGGCACAGCTTCATAAACCATCTTAATAGTATGCTCATTTACGCTTCAACAATCCAAACCCTACAGAAAGTATCAGAAACTTCGTCTCGCGCGTCACTGATTCCGAGCGTGAGGGGATTTCCAGTTGGAGAAGGTGTTGTGGTTAGTGTGTGAATCTATGCGTGTAGGAAACCGTTGGACTAAGAACTAGAGTAACTATAGGGGGGTTATACTACGGTTGTATTGATAAGCCCATATACCACGTCGCATCCCCACACCAAGTAAAAAAACAAAAATAAACAGAAAACCCAAAAAGAATAAAATACAGAAACCCTAGTTCCCACTACCAGCCCACGGACGTCGTGAAGAGACCTTGTTTTTTATGTAAGGTTGGTCTGACGGTCTTAGTCAATTAGTTAATTACGTTACTTATCGTGGGGAAGTTATGCGATCCCCCCATAAAATAGGGCCCGATTCCCCTTAAAATTAAGGTGGGCCGCCCAGCCCTTTATTGAATTAATGGGCCGCCACAGGCATTCCCCATTTTAAAAAAAATTGATTATTCTTAAAAATTTTTGTTAGGGAAATCAGGTTTGGTGTTGATTTGCAGCAAGTCACAATCCATTTAAAGGCAATTAAGATCATTAGAGCACATAACAATAAGCATTCTAATAAGATCTAATGCATAGTTTTGGCATGTAGACATATAAAGATAAGAGGGTAAGGCAAAGACAAGAAATAAAGCACAAAAAGTTTACTTTAGCACGAGGATTAACAAAAGATAAACAAAACTTTTGTTTCAAAAACTAGTATTTGCCTGAAATGCAACAAATGTGGAGTATTGATTTAATTTTTTGACACTAAGACCTGTAAGACCTAAGAAATAATCCAAATGCTCCTTGATTTAAATTTTGCTCAATGCCAAGAATGCCAGAAATATATAAATTCATATTATATATTTTTGAACAACAAAGTAAGAAAAGCATTATGCATATGAAAAGAAATGTTTTTTAGCATATCTCAACAATATAGTGAAAATTAAATTATCATGTGATCCTCGTTGTGAGAAAGAATTTCTTTATAAAAAAAAGAGATTGGGAACTATTTGTACTGAGAATAAATGCATTTAGATGGAGGAATATGTAAAAAGGTTTCATATGAGGTTTTCCAAATTTTATTTTAGTATTTTTGTGGCAATCAAACCGAAGCCTAGACACAGAGAGAAAAAGAAAATATGTTCAGTGGGTGTGGTCCCCCTTAAAGCTGCCGGCCCCCCTTAAAAATAAAGGGGCCGCCGCCTTTATAAATTAAGGGGCGCCAACCACTCTGTTAGAAATTATTTCACAGATTTTTGACAATAAGTTCAATATTAATTTTAGTGCAAAAAAAAAACTAAGTCAATTTTGTTCCATCATTTCCTAGACCTAAGCGTAAGTAGTAAATGGATCACGTAAAGTGGGCTTAGTTATAATAATCGCTATGATTGTCTTCCGATGAAGACCTTTTTCTAACAGAGATATCCCCTTTTAACATTAACCACGAAGGAAGTGTGGCGAATTTCTGATGTTTTAGTTGGAGTATTTGAACAGATTCTTTCTTCTTAAGTTCTAGAGCCTCTTTTTTTTTCACACATTATTGGAATATTATCTAACCTAATGCCATAGTCTATGAGAGCTTGTTTCATCCATAGTGCTTGTTGACATTGCCTTTTCCGGCACTAACATATTCCGCTTCGGTTGTGTAGATACAAGAGCGGTTCTTGCATCTTTGAAAACCAAATGTTAAACAAACATCCCAATAAATGTGCAAACAACACTAGTGCTCTTGCGATCAACTAATCACGCCTTCCCGCATGATCCGGTAATACCGCATAAACTATTGTTTCTATGCCGGATCCCCTTGGGAATACCAATAGATCCAAATGCATAGTGCCTTTAATGTTCAGAAGATACGCTTAACCTCATTCTAGGTCAGAGGTTTTGGGATCCTCTTGAAGCATGCACAAAGGCAAACCAACAAACATGATATCGGGTTCAACTTGTCGTTAAGTATAATAAACCTACCTATCATGCTTGCTAAATTTGGTATTATCTACAGACCACCTTCTTCGTCATTGTAGTTTGGTTTCCGTAGACTTGGGGGGTTTTCATTGGCTTGAGAGTCTTCTAGTCCCAAAATTCCTTAAGGCAATTTCCTTAATATATTTTGATTGATTGAAAAAATAATTCCATCATTTTAAATTGTTTTATTTTTAATCCTAAAAAAAGTATTATTCCCCCCACCATCATAACTCATTTCACATCAAACTCCTCAGCATGATCTTGGCAAAGTCAACACACATTTCTTGATAAGTAGATCCGAATAAAAAGTCATCAACATATATTAGGACGATAATGATGTTGAGTCTTTCTTTTTAGTGATGAGATTGTTATCTACCATGTACCCAGTAGAATAATTATGTTAATAAGAAAGGCTTATTATCGATCGTACCAACTTTTGGAGGCTTGTTTTAGACCATAAAGAGCTTTCTTAGAGTTTAGAGACATATTTAGCGTATTTTGCAAAGTCAATGAATCTCAGAGGTTGTGCCACGTAAACCTCCTCATTTATAACACCGTTAAGGAATGCACTCTTCACATCCATTTGGTATATAACTAACAGATCTAAGTGCACAAGAAAGCAATAAGCTATATGTATTCTTAAGGACTCTAGTCTATGCTAACGGGTGCATATGTTTCATCTAATTAATTTCTTCTTGTTGATTATAATCCTTGGGCGACCAACCTAAGCTTTGTTTCATGATTTACGATACCTCCATTTTCATTGAGTTTATTTCTATATACCCATTTTGTTCCTATAATGGTCATATCCATGGGATTTGGGACTAGTTCCCAAACATCATTTGTTATAAATTGATTTAGTTCCTCTTGCATGGCCATTACCCAATTTTCATCTTTTAGTGCCTCATTATAATTTAGGTCCCTATTGTTTGAAATCAAAAGCAAAAAATGATTTTCTCTGAGGCTTGCAACCTAAGTGGTTCTTTGATTTAGATAACCAATAACATTTTCTAGGGGATACTTTTAGATCATTAATGTTTATTATTTGATTATTTTTTTAATGAAATGTCTTCAAGATCAATTGCCTATGGGTTTTCGTTTTACTAACCACAAAAGCTTCTTTCTTCGACTAATTCAATCCATCTTCCAATGGTGATGTTATATGGTAGAAGAGGAGTCTCCTCGAAAGGTTACATTTTAATGATTCTTCTACTTTCATTGATTTGTTTGATTAAGTATTATGAAAGCTTACTACTTTTTGCGAATATCATAGGAAAACACCTTCAACACCTTTGGGTCGAACTTGGTTATGTAAACTTTTGTATTAAAGAATAAAACTAATTACTTTTCCGAAAACTCTAAAAATAGTTAATGGTTTGTTTCCGTTCCTCCTTAACAACATCGTGTAACATTTCGTAATTATTCAGGTCATTTACTGAGTACAAAAGATGTACAAGTACAGCTTTTTAATGTGTGTGTTTCTTCTTTGCTCGCTAATGAATATATTAACTCCATGACAATCAAGAAAGATATTTGCTAGTATTTATCTTGCATAAAATGAAGGTATAATGTCTTGCATAAAAAAACTAGTTGTTACTTGAAGTAAAAAAAAGGATGTAGTTTTTATTTATCATGTGTATACTTAAGAATGTATGATCTAGCTTATTTTTTTATGGTAAATTCGGCCCAAGTGGTAAATGTGGGTAATGTTTTATAAACTTTGAGCGTTGGGAATAAAAATGTGTACTTGTTAAAAGCGTAATAAAAAAAACAAAAAAGTTTTGGTGCTTTCCGGTATAGTCTAATACGAATTCTCACCGAAATATAAATGTTTTACGTAACTAATAAAAATAAATATAAAAAGTCAATTATTATTTTCGTAAAAATAATATATTGCTTGTTTGACAAAAACTTTAATTTGTTTGGTATCCGTTTACGTTAAATGTTGATTTTTAACTTACGCGATTTAACTTTAACTATTAAAATTTAAAAGTAAACGCGTGCGAGAATAGAAATAAATTGAAAAACATAGATGAAAAATGAACGACGTCATAAAATGACCTGAAAATACTGAAATATAATCCTTTTGAGTTTATTTATATAACTATTGTTTGTTATATACTATTTTAACTACATGAAATAACCTACAAGTTTTATTCCCACAACCTTTTAATCATATGCCAATACAGTATATAATGTCCATTAGGTCCAATCATATGTCTAAAGAGTCAATGGTAACAAAGATCCTTAACACATATTTGATCATAAACCTCACTAATGTAAACTTTTAGTTAACTAGTTATGTACTATATACTTAGTATACATAACCAACATGGTATAATACTTGTATATACATCATGACATGATATTAACAACTATATAACATGTATAAAAGTCCATAAAACCATGATCATAAGTATAAGTTCATTTTTCATGTTTAAAAGTATCCTAATGGTGATGAGCCATATAAACATTATATACATATGAAATCATAATTATGAAAAGATGAGGGCTTTTAGATAACCTTAGAGTGATGAGTAAGGAATGACCAACAATTCAACTCGATACCCCCCTACCTTGGATTAAAAACCTAATCTTGAAAACAAGTGACGAAAATCTAGTTTTTCTTAAGAAAAACCTTAACTTTATCCTTTTTTATGCTCTAAATCCTTGTAAAGGCTTAACCATTACTTCAAAACACCTTAGTGTGTCTTAGGAATGATGTGGGATCACTTGTGAATGTGTTAAATAAAATTTAAGGTTGGATTTGAAAATTTCTTGTAGAAATAGTAACGTTCTCATGACGATTCAAAATGTAAGAAACTACTCGAAAAAAAACCGATTTTAAACGAAAAATATCCAGACAAAAAACTTTTTTAAATCGTTAAAACCCGACCGATGAACGGGTTACAAAATAAATTTTTATAAAAAGTTACTGTTCATCAGGGACATTTATTTTTGGAAAACATCATTATAGGATAAACTTTAATTACGAAACGTGCTCGAAAATGGCTAAAAACGGAGCTATAAGAGCGAAAGATTACGCCATTAACTGGTTTTTAAGATAACTAAAATCTAAAAAATAAGTTTATAACTGGAATCAACAGTATAAACACTGTTCATCATAGTACATGAAATACAAAACATGTGATATTTTGATACTTCGCCTTAATACGAATCATGGACATAAGAACGTAAGAACCGGCTGGCTTAAAAAAAAAACGAGAAAGTTACAACACTACTTTATAACTGTGCACTATTTCCCTAAGATGAATAGTGTTGGTACAGTTTTTTTAAAAAATTTTAGCGAAACATATTTGGAATGCACTTAAATAATGATATGTACTATTGTTTTAATAGAACTTATAAATGTTTATTTACCAAAGGCGATTAAACTAGTTTAACGCGATTATACGAGTTTCAACTACATTATAATTATTTTCAAATGCGATTTTAAACATTATTTCACAAACTACAATAAGAATGGTGATGTAGCTAATAGAATTATATAATTTATTCGTAGAACGTAGTACTTATACAACCGATATCTACTTAGGTTGCTTTCGTAAATTTTTCGTGACGCGTTTTCATTCATCACCTTAAGTCGACATATTCTTCACTACACTTCTCAGAGTGAGTTCATAGTCTCGCATTTTAATCTTTTCAAAGTTTAGTAGAACCCGCTAAATAGGGAATACATGCTCTTTTACAAACCGTATATTTTACCTACATTAACAATTACCAGACTATATTTAAACCAAAGCTTGATTTGTCCTACTACCTGATTTGAGATCATTGAATACCTATACTTTGAAAACCTTGAATTTTGAACAACATGATTGCTTTTCTTCGGACACAAGTGTTTTAAACTGTATGCTAAACCTGATTATTGCTACGATTATTATTCCTAAAGTTACCACATTGCAATTAAGTCCCTCATATCATGAACCTGCAATTGCAATTATAGTGAGCGTCTATTGTTGTGGTAGATCTATCGGGACTAACAATCCCCACCGGGTAATTTAAAGTTCACAAGTTATCATGCGCATTTAAACATTAGAGGAACTTTAGGGCTATTTTGTGGCAGACACCCTAACTATTTGGGTTCAGACATTCAGTTAAGGCTTCTCGGGGTCAATGAGCTTAGTGGCAATAATATAACTATGACTTGGTGAATATGTTTCCCTTTGTCTACTTTACTTGTTTGGACTTCGGATACCGTCTGTAGCTCCGCCATCGACTTAAATCTTCTGTCCAACCTAAACTGTTTAATTATATCAGTTTTTTCAATGACATATTGAATCACTACCTGAATTTCTAAAAAAAACCTATACTTTGAAAAATGTATAAAGACGCGACTTTTCTACTGAAAAATAAGTACTTAAATTATTTCAAGCAGACTCTGCTTTTACTTAAACCTAAGAATTCAATCAACATTATTGTTACGTTTTAAAGCATGTATTATTCTCAGAGTTATTATTGCTAGTGGAACATTGGGAGCAATATCCGAGTCGGCGCGTTAAGTAAAAATAATATTTTGAACGCTTTAATAATTTGAGTACCATTAAAAAAACATTTTGAAATGTTTTCTAATCCATTATCAAGTGAGACCTGTGTAACTCTGACATTTTTATTAAATTGAATGTGATATTTTATTAAACGTCTCTTTTGAGGTCGTTTTCTGTAACCTGTGACTTGTACTTTGTGCCTTGAAGTCGCACCCCAATGTTACTATTCCGCTGCCGTCCGATTTTGGGGGTGTGACAACTTGTATGGAGTTTTTCCCAAAATACATCTAATAGAAACTCTATTAATTATATAAGTTGATGTATCGATCGCATTTGCAAACCAAAATGATATGAGGAAAGGATTGATACATTTAACATGGTTCTACTCATTTCTTGTAAAGTGTGCGATTTTATCGTTCTACTACCCACCATTTTATTGTGGAGTACAGATGGAGCGGAAAATTGTGAGATATCCCATTTAAATCACAATATTTTCCAAATTGTACTTCATTATCAAATTCTCGACCATGATCCGTTCTAATTGATAAAATAGAACATCCTAATTTGTTTTGGATCATTTTACTAAATTTTCAAATTCTTCGAAGGCTTCGGTTTTATTTGCTAAGAATCTAGTCCAAGTGTATCGAAAATAGTCATCTACAATTATTAAGGTATAAGCGATTTCCTCCAAAGCTTCGTATGGCAGAGTGGGCCAAACAAATCATGTGAATTATTCTAAAGCATCTAGTTGTTGAGACGATATTTTTGTTATTTTTTTGTATATTTTAGCTGTTTTTATAATTTTTGTTTTTTTTATCCCGGCTTTGTGACTTACGTTGAGCTTGCTTCCAACTTTGCAAGCAACACAAAAAGTTGATCAAATTTAATTTTAGGTGAGAATTTTCTAAACTAATTCTTTAACACAAATGATTGAGTTTTTGCATATCTAGCTGACCTAATCTTCTATGCCATAGTGTGGAATTTTCGTCTAATGTTGCAAGGCATATTTTGTCTTCCGGTTTATTTCCTAGTTTCATTACATATAATCCTCCTTTCCTAATTCCTTTACCTATAACTTTTTCGTTTTTGATTATTTCGCTATCGTGTTCGGTAAATATTACTTTGCATTTATTATCACATATTTGACCTATACTAAGCAAGTTATAAGTTAAGTTATCTACGTGCTCAACATTTTCAATTATTAAGGAGTCTTGAGAAATCGTACCTTTGCCTATGATTTTACCGCGTAAGTTGCTTCCGAAAATTACGTTACCTCCGTTGTATGCTTTGTATGAAGAAAACAACTTTCGATTACCGGTCATGTGTTTTGAGCATCCACTATCTTTAATCCACTCATCGGGTTCCAAGTTTACTCCTAAGCATATTTCATCGGGCGCTTGAGCTACAAGGCAAGCTTCATCTTTAGTCTTTTCCACCTCATCTTCTCCATTGTCGCTCCATACTCCTCCAATGAATGCTCTTTGATCGGTGTTCTTTGGCGGCTTTGAACATTCTCCAATGAAGTGACTTGGGTCACCACATCTAAAACATTTTCTTTCACTTTTATCATAACCATCATTTCTACTTCTTTGGAATGTTTTTCTATCGCCTCGTGGTTGTCTTGCAAATCTTCCTCGTCTCTTGAAGAATTTCTTGAATTCCTTTACGGCCATAGCATACTCTTCGTCTTCACTATCGGAACTTGAGCTATCTTCATCACTTACTTCCTTTTTCACTTTTAATGCAAGTGATCTACTTTGTTCTTTCTTGCCTTTAACCGTTTCTACATCTTTCTTTATTACTTCTTCATAAACTTTCAAGTTTCCAATTAGTTCGTCAAGAGATAAGGTTGTTAGATTCTTTGATTCTTCAATCGCCGTGACTTTCGCGCGCCATTTTGGATGTAGTGCCCTAAGAAATTTCCTAACACAATTCTTGCTAGAAAAACTTTCATCAAGTGCTTTTAGACTAGTAATAATAGTGTTAAACTTAGCAAAGGCATTATCTATTGACTCCTCTTCCGGAATCATAAATTGTTCATATTGTTGAACAAGAAGATCTATTTTGTTAGCTTTGACTTGATTATTACCTTGATGAGTGATTAGTAAAGTATCCCAAATTTCTTTTGCAGTTTGACACATAAAAATTCTTTCGTATTCTTTACGTGGCAAAGCATTATAAATTACCATTTTAGCTTTATTATTTTTTGCAAGTTTCTTTTTAAGATCATCATCTTGTTTATGAAAAGATACAATTTCATCCTTTTTAGTTTCAGGATTAAATTGAATAGGAGGAAAATCACCATCGGTAATAACATGCCAAAGATCTAGATCTTTTAACTTCACATAAGTTTCGAATCTATTTTTCCAATAAATAAATCCATCACTTTCAAATAGTGGTGGTCTTTGCATAGATTGCCCTTCTAAATATTTTTTCGATTCCATAAATCGATTCAAGTTTTAAATACAATTTTTTTTTAAATCTTGTTTAACATGGCTTTGGTACCAATTGTGAAAAACTAAAAGGGGGGTTGAATAGTTTACCGCTTTTTAATTTAATATTTAAAGATTTGTTTATTGGATAATTGTTCAGACATGCATACGCCATATCCAGAGGGGTTCTATACGCCGTATGTATGTCTGACAGACAGACTCAAATTTAAAATTTAAAATTCAAACAATTTAAATGCGACAAACAATTAAAAACATAACCGGGTTGTCTCCCGAAGAGCACTTTTGTTTCAGATGGTTTTAAGTTCGACCTTTTTCTTCTTCTTCATTTGGTTCGTGTCACGGTCCACCCTTCGTCTTTTTTGTAGAAGATATTGAGGTAGATGCTAGATATTCCGTTAAAATTTTTGGCCCAAGAGTTGTGTTCGAGTACTCTAGCTCCCAAAAATTCTTCATTGTCTCCGACGGAGTATTTGATCACTTCAAACTTGTCCATTCTGCACATTCCTTCGTTTGGTTTATCATTATTGGATTGCGGTGTGTCAGTTTGAACAAAGTTTTCTGGTCCGTTGGTGTGATCGCTACGCTCGTCGTTTTTGTCACCCTTGTCATTATCATTCTGTGGGTGATCGAAAAATGGATGATTGTCTCCATTACTACACTCGTCATCACTTGATTCTTTATCATAATTAAGTGTGTTATCATCGTACCCTTTTTCCCAAAAATTCCAAAGTGCATTTTTAGTTGCACTGCTTAATTTCCAAGGGTTTTTAAACTTTGATTTCAACCAATTATTGAATTTTAAATGGCATTCCTTAACATCAGGATCATTGGTTCTACTAGCACGGGATATCAGGTAGTATTTGTAAAAGAACTTGTGAACTATTTCTACCCATGAAGTGATCTTGAAAATTTCTTCGTGCATCCACCATTGTTGTGCTTTCCCGGTCAAAGAATATTGGAATGCCAGGACGCAAAGTTGTTCGATGTTTAGATAAGGGGTTTTGACTAGATTAATTATCTAGAGGAATCTAGTAATATGGTCAACTGCGTCATTAGTTTTAGTATCATCATAAGCATTATCTCTTAGTTTCATGATCAGATCACCACTGAGCCCAATCCTAGCATGTTTGATGGAGTCTTGCTCAGTAAGGTAAAGGTGGGGGAGGACGGGATAATTTTGGGACCCATTCAAATCGGGTGCTGCCGTTGTAATTTTACCGTCAAACGGTTCTCCTGAAAAATGAAAACAAACGATCAGTAGTATGTGCTTTTATGATGGAGGGATCACAAAGAAACTGAAAACGAGGTACTAGTACTGTATCAGATGACAATACGCCGTATCCTATTGATTAGAATACGCCGTATGTGTCTGTGGAATATGCAGTACGCCGTATAGAGTTCTATGAATACGCCGTATTTTCAAGAAACAAATACGCCGTTTAGATAGTAAAACTCAATACGTTGTCCTGATAAGAAGGTTCGATACGTCGTATCCAACTGGTGGATACATCGTATCGGGTGATCAGTCAGAACAGAATACTATTGAAAAACAATTAAATGCAATAAATTAAAGCAAAACAATTTAAATGCGGATAAATACAAACAGAAATTAAATAATTAAATTAATTAAACAATTAGCAGTTAGAAATTAGAATTAACAATTATACACTAAACAGGTTAAAAATTAGAAATACTAAAAGAATAAAGATTAAACTAATCACTCCCCGGCAATGGCGCCAAAAACCTTGATGTGTCGTTCGATAGGTGTTATTTTAATTATCAAATTTTTACATTTATATTTAGCCGACTTAGGCGGTACTTCTTCTTAAGACCTAGACACGAACAATCCTGTCAGGATTAACGCATCCGCGTAAAGCATCCTATAGTCTAATTATAATCTATTATAAGGAATTAAAGCAGTGGTGATCCTGTTAAGACCCTAGCCCATCGGGACTTTACCTACTTATTGCTTGATGTTAAATCATACGCCAGTAGTCCACCACCAAAATCAATTACAAGTCAACTAAGAACAATACTAGTTGAACATTTATCGGTCATCTGCCGGTCCAACTAAGCTCATAGTCAAAAGGTAAAAGACAAGGTGTCATTTGTGATCCTATTGATCGGGGCATACAAGACACAACATGGAGAGCTATCCCGACATCAAGGTAACTGGTTAGGTATCCCAAGACCCAGTTGAATGATAGGTCGCATGTATAAGCATATAAACAAGTGTAAGGCAATAAACATAATTAAACATCAATGATTAATTAAGCAAATCCGAATTAAACCAAACCAAACATTATAACCTTCATTAAAATGGCTAATACCCGAGGGAATTAGCCCACAATCATTGTCATAGTTACAAGCATAATCAAAAGAATAATAAAATCAAACGATTAAGAAAGTAAATATTACACGATGTCTTCTTTAGGATTAGGTTTGATGCTCGACCTTGGCTGCTCTTCTTGGCCTTGGAAATTCGTCTTTAGAAGTATAATATATAGTGAATATGTTTTTGCACTCTGAACTTCGTATTTGAGTCCAGTATTTATAGTGTCTGAAATCCCCTGGATACGCCGTATCGGGCTAAGTGGATACGGCGTATTGGGTTAATGTCCTTAAAGTCCGCGATAAGATCAAATCAATTAGGCTAATTACCATTAATTACATTAAATATGTATCTTTGACTGAGGTAACAGCTGTCAATATGGCGTATGGATAAGTAGTGGATACGCCGTATAGGGAATTGATAAGAAAGCGTTTCTTGTGATGAGCTAGCGCAGATACGCCGTATCTTCCTTCATGGATACGGCGTATAGATGCAGTTTTGTACTTTCTTCAAATGTCTTCGTTTTAGTTCTAGAATTGTGCCTTTTTGCTTCTTCTTCACAAGTGACTTCATAATTACTGCAATATAAAACTTTAAGTGATTAAGTACCAATATCTTGCAAAAATTGAATAAAAGCGAGTAAAACATGTTGGATAAATGATAGGGAAATGTGACGTTATTTGATGATCAGTATATCAAAGTATTAACATCGTGTGTTGCAATCGCCGCCAATACCAACAGTGAATTTCATATAGTATTGAGATAATACCTGCATGATGATTATAAAATAATAATAATAATAATAATAAATGCCCAGGTACAATTATAAAATATAGTCTATAGAAAGAAAAAGAGAGTCCGGGTACAATTTTGATACTAAAATGAAGAGGGGCAATTGAGCAACAGTACTAAAAGTGTGTTACAGCAGATGTAAACTCAAATTCTACTCATGAATGACAGTAAATTAATTCCAAAATAAAATTTATATCTCGACTTTAAGAGTGAAGTTCTTGAAACTTATTAACTTACAGCTTCCAACTCAGCACATGAAACTTTATAGTCTTGATTGATGTTAATCTTGTACAAAATACTTTAGATTGCGAACCTTGAGTAAGTTGAGTTTTCGGAAAACTTGTCCCTAAACCTCAAATGTGTAAAGAACCAACTGTAGGAACAAATAAGTTTATGACGTTGCAAATGCAATTAGAATCCCATATAGGTTAAGCTAAAATTATTAAGATTCCTAACCAAAGAGACTCATATTGACATAGACAATTACCTGCACTTGTAAAGATGGAAATATCCCAATCTAAGCTTTCTTCACTGAAAATTGACAGCACTTTGCACAACTTTGTTGACTTTTATGTCAGCGTCACTTTCGAGACCAATGCTCTCCATGTAACTACTTAAATTATTAACTTGATCGTTCAAACTAAAAACATTCTCCTCTTGGCACTGTTGCACTAAGCTTTGATCACTCTCATCTTTCTTTTTCATCATATGATCATAGCTCCTTTAAATGAACCGATATCATCTCTCAAACTCTTTTGCTCTATATTTGTTCCACTCTTTGAGATCTTATTGTGAACCTTTTATAAATTTATACACATTTTAATATTAAGATCAATTTAATTCAAAACTTAAAGAATAGGTGGGGTCGCTCAAAGTTTGATGAAACTCGAAAGTAACATTTAAGATGTGTTAATGGACCGAAGTGTATTTCCAATGTATACTCACATATAACTTTTAATAAAAAAAACTAACATAAAATTGACCAAAAAAGAAAACATATTATTACACATCAAGCCCTACTAAATTAATGATGTATTTTTGCCCGCATAAAAAATTACATGATATGCATACATCCGATGCACATCTACTGCGATCACTCAGGAAGTGCATCTTTCCATGAAGGAATTTCCGTGCAACTATCACAGCTTGTCCCATGGTATTCCAGATAGAAGATGCAGCGTATCATTGTACTGTGATTTTACAAAAGAACACAGCTTTTTGCTTATATAAGTACTTTGAGTTATAAATAGACAATGAGGGTCCATTTATCTATACAAAGAAAGACAAAATATCAAGAATTTTAATTGTCTAATTATGGCATTCTTGCGAGCATCCCATGGAGTGGGAGGCTTAATATGATATTCATATTACTATGGACTTACAACATGTTGTCCTTGATGGTAACTTAAAATAAATTTTAATGGCAGCATATATATTAGAATGCATTTAGAGAATAGATCAGAGATATTTTTTATGAGTGAGGTTTTTTAGTTCTTCAAATACATTGCTTAAGGTCTCAGATCCGTCTCAAGATTTTGTGAGGGTTTTTTACCTGACTTTCATCTACTGCACGCAGCACAACACCAGTACCCGCTGGTCCAGGGTTTCATTTTGCTGCACCATCAAACTCAAGAATACATGAGCACTGAAAACAAAAGTAAGGAACAATTATTTTATATTTAAAAGATCTTTATAATGACTCAATAGTCTAAAAAAATGTTTGTCAACTTGAAAACATTTAGAGTGGACCAAATCAGCTACTTTTTAATAATTCACTATTTAGTACTCATATTATTTTTCAAGAGAAGCATTGCCTCAGTTCTTACCGAAACATTTCCCAAGATAAGGACCAAGAGGCACATATTCCCACGCCTGAATATCTCTTGCTGTTGAATCCATAGACTATCAATGTGATCAATTAATCGAATCTGGTAACAAATAACAACCAAGTTAGGAACAAAATAGCATACCACTCCAGAAAAAGATAGATTTAATGACATATTCTACATGATAATAGCTTTTGCAGTGTAGCGCGAGCTTCCTTCCATGCTAGTATTCCCAATTCCAGAAACTTGTTAAGGTTTGACTGCATTTAAAGCACATTTTAAAATAGTTATCGGTATTTCGCTTCAAAAGTATTCATACATTATTTTGTCACTGCAATTAACATAAGACTTAAGTTCAATGCTAATAGAAGCCGAATCCCATAGTTTCAATTTGAATGCCTACACAATTCCATTCAGCTTCTATTTCATATTTGGTACTATACATTCTTTAAGTTGCACTTAAATACAGATCGAATAGCTAACAATTAACTGGTTACTCACAACGATGATTATTGTAATATCTTACCTTGATCTGACTGGATTTCAGTGTAGTAGACGAATGCTTTCCCATCCTTCAAAGTCAGCACATTTGCTGCAAACCAGGCACCATTGTTCTTGTGGTCGCTTTATACATCTAAAACGCAGACAAATGAATCAAATAAACATGAAGAAAAAAAACACACACATAAATACTTTGCTCGCAAAGAAAAATATAAAATGAATATAGTCAAGATAGTTTTTAGCTAGCTTACGTTTGCTGGTAAAGGACAACAAACAGCCGCCAAAATCTGTCGGAACAAACATGTATGATTAACGGCATTCAAACCAAGAATAACGTCTTTCTCAATGATCCTTCTCAAATACTCGCAAGAGGAAATTATACATTTATTGGTTTAAACTCTCGTCTTTTGACATTAATGTCAATAATATATGATCATCGTTAGTAGAGTGCTGATTATTTAGAATGTGGAGGTCTGCATAGCACGTGTATATTCTTTAAAGAAATATTTGATTATGTATAATAGACTTTTTCTTTGAGCAACATAGTTTCATTGATACCTGATCTGAGTGGGGTGGGTTGTGTTATTTTTGGTAGTCAAGCTACAGTAATAGTCTATTGGGGAATTCCAGGTCTATGACTGCATAGCACCATATAAAAATCAAAAGTGCTTAATAACATATAGTTGATATGTGCCTATTCATCAACACATCATAATACATAAACATATGATGTAGCATTTATTGGATACAATAAGCTCGAATGTCATCGGCATGCGTATCTAAGCCTATACCACTTTCTGGAAAACGTATTACTGCTTTTGTCAGATCATAGGTTGGTGCCCATGTCTGTATCCCATTGTCAAGCATATTCTCCACTATCTGCAAAGAAAAAGATGCATAAAGATATTAAAACACATATAAACTGAGAATCAAAACCAAAAAAAACAAATCAGAATGTATTTGAGATAGCAGATACAATATTTAGGGTTTTGATAAATATATAGGCGTATGTATTTGGAACTAGCAGGGTACCCGCGCAATGCGGCGGCGGGTACCCTGTGACTATATTTTGCAGCGAGCAAATGTTATCCGGCTAAGCGTTTTTCTAACGAAAAAATAAAGAATCTCTGCAGTAAGAGTTGAGGAGTGAAAGCGAGAGTATATTGAGAGACTATTTTTGATGTAACAAAAAATATTTGTCTGTGAGAGATATGAAATGGTTTGTGTGGATTTATATTATGGATGCGGTTACACATTTTTAATAATCATTATTGATAGTAATTATTTTAAGCGGTTACACGTTTTTAATAATTATTGGAGGCCGTTACAATAATGGTTTAAGCGGATACACGTTTTTTATGATATTGCTTATTCTTTTTTTAAGATTTGAAAATGATAAAATTGGACAAATTCAATAATTCACTACATAATAAAAAGAATCTTTTTTTACTGTAGAACGTAAGTAGTAGTTAAGTAAATTGAATAATTCCAAACACCTCAATAATCACAAATCAAATATTAAAATTCTAACAATTCGACAAAATAAAACCCCAAACGGGTTATCATCGTCATCATCATCATCAATTCAAAACTACAATCACCAAATCACTAATATAACATGATGAAAAAGAATTAACTAAAAATCTCAGCCACTTCATCAAAAGTTAATAGATTCAGGATCACGTATGCTTTGCAAATCAATCATTAATTCATAAGACTCTATCCCTAAAAAAATCAAATCCATCAAACCTTAGCATTTGACATCAACGATGTAAGCCCTTAACATTTTTTGAAATCATCCTTGCAACAATTAACCATGATGTCATAAAACATTTTAATAAATTCATCCAAATTAAACAACTTAAACCCTATTCATTCATCTCTAAAACCTTCATCACCTTTTTAAAAAATGTAACATCACCGAAATAAGAAGACCTACATTTCTTTGGTACCCGTATTCCTCTTCTTCTTTGGTACCAGTATTCTAGCAAAGTTATGATCATTAACTTGGCAGACGGCGAACACAATGGCGGCGGTAGTGGCTCACAACACATGATGTTGGCATAGGTGACAGTAGAACTAAACAGTAGTGGCGCCAAAATCTGATATGTGAGACGGCGGAATTTGGTGGTTTGAAGAAAGAAAGAGAAAGGTGTTTGTGTTTTTAAGAGAGATGAAAACGGTGTAATGAATTTTGTTAGTGTGTTAGGTTTTTATAATTGTATTTGAGTTTGTGGCTTACACTTAAATGATGTTTAATGGACCGTTACAAATGGACCACATGAATAAAGCAGTTACAATTTGACTAAATTGATGACAATATCAATGTTAGTAGTTACAAGTTGACTGTTTTAAAAAACGTATATGGGCCGTTACAACTTCACAATTTAATTGGTTGTTACATGTTTCGGGTGTTACAAGTTTTGGCTATTAAAGGATATTAAAGAATTCTTAAAGGCTTTTAAATATGTATGATGAATATTTTCTAATGATTTTACATCTTTCCCAATAAAGTAATCTTTTTCATCTAATTTTTTACGACTTCTAAAAATAGACGGGCTAAATTTTTTATAAAGAAAGAGAAAGGTGTTTGTGTTTTTAAGAGAGATAAAATAGAGAGATGAAAATGGTGTAATGAATTTTGTTAGCGTGTTGGGTTTTTATTCTCGTATTTGAGTTTGTAGTTTACACTTAAATGATGTTTAATGGACCGTTACAAATGGACCACATGAATGCAGCAGTTACAATTTGACTGAATTGATGACAATATCAATGTCAGCAGTTACAAGTTGACTTTATTAAAAAACATATATGGGCCGTTACAGCTTTATCATTTAATTGGTTGTTACAGGTTTTGGGGTGTTACAAGTTTTTGCTATTAAAGGGTTTTAAACGCTTTTAAATGTGTATGATGTACATTTTCTAATGGTTTTACATCTTTCCTAATAAAGTAATATCTTTTATTTAATTTTTTAAGAATTCTAAAAATAGATAAGCTAAATGCTTTATAAAGTAGTAAAGATATAGATTGTACCTATTATGTGTAACATGTTTTTATAGTGGCATTTTGTTAAGGATATGGAAAGATTTTACATTATTAAGGCATGATTATAGCAATATTGGAGAGTTGTTACTTTTTTTCAGCAGTTACAAGTTTTAAGGTTGGAGGGATGTTACTTTGGTTTTATAGATCAAAAAGGAGAAGATGAAAAAGTGGAAAAAAACTCACCAAAGAACATCGAGCCATGGAAAAAAAAGAGAAAGAGATACAGTCGCGTGCATCATGTTGATAAGGTAGCAGCGGTTGGCAACAGATGGTGATCAAGCTAAAGTAGGCGGCATCCAGTCATTCTGGCGAAAGATCGGCAGAGACGTGGCGTAAGCTGGCGATAAACAGCGGCTGGTGGCGTTCGGCGTGGTAGTGACGTCCGGCGTGATAGTGACGTCCGGTGGTAGGGCTGGCGTGATGAGGTGGGGGTTGGGGGTGATAGTTTTTATGAGATGAAAGAATAGTGGGTATTTTTTTGTTGTATCTGTGTTTGTGTGGTGTGTGAAATGAATTGTAGTTATATTTATAGTGATAAAATGTAACAGTCTTTTTAAAGGTTTTTAAAAAGGGTGTTATATTGTTTGTTAGAATTTTATTGCTTGCATAAAAAAGACTATACATTATGTTTTGTGACTTGGAATGTAACAACTTTTTAATAGCTTTTAAAGAGGGTGTTAAATTGTTTGGCAGAATTTTATTGGTTGCATAAAAAGATTGTACAACGTGCATAAGGATTTGCACTACTTAAGAATTCTTTTTATAGTAATATTTTTTATTTAAAGTTTTAAGTATTTTTGATTTTAGAAATTGGCTAAATACTTTATTAAGTAGTAGAGATAGCAAATACAGGAATTAGGGTTTTGATAAAAAAAATGAGGGGTATGTATTTGGGATGCCTATGAATTTTTTATAAGATATGACTTTGATTTTGGATAATTGATCAGTGGCTTGGCTCCATTGGTTTAGAAGGTTTCATGCTAAGTTCAAGACTCAAGTTCAAATCTAGCCATGACCGATATTTTTTCGAAAATTTTTTCTTTCGAACATTTTTTTTCGTAAATTTTGTGTATAAAAAATTTCGAATTTTTTTTATAAAAATGTGTATAAAAGTTTTCGAAAAAATGTGTGTAAAAATTTTCGAAAAAATTTTCGAAATATAAAAAAATTTCGAAAAAAAAGAAGTTTCGATACAAAATTACGATTTTTTTTTTGAAAAAAATGGTTCGAAAGAAAAAAATTTCGAAAAAATAAATATATAAAAACCACAGGGACAATTTTTGCAGCTTCCTCAAACGATCGTTTCCTAAATGGACTAACGTTGCCACATAGTAACTAACGGTACAAACGTTTTGTTCAAGTTGAAACAAATTTTGAATGTAAGTTGGTGGTATCGATAATAAAAAAGTAAGTTGTTCATTACGGTAAATTTTGGAAAGTACGTTCGTATTCTATAGCCTTTACCCTTGTTCTATACCATTTTAGAGTATGGTATATATTATTGTTTGTGGAAAATTAGAAGGGGGGGTTGAATAGTTTACCGCTTTTTAATTTAAGGTTTATGTATATTTATAAAACTTTAGATTCGACTTTTTGTGAATTCGATACTTGCACAATATGAACAATCTAAATGAGTAAAAGTAAATAAAGGAATGAGAGAAAAGAGTTGGAAAGATCAAACCACAACACAAGGATTTATAGTGGTTCGGTTACGAAGCTCCTCTTCGGCCTACTCCACTCCCCGAGCACCAAACTCGAGAGTTTTCTTCACTATGTCAACAAACTCCCTTATGGCGGAGAAAACCGTACACAACGTTGCTTATATCAATTTCCGACACTAAGCTAGATGTCGAGTTCTAATCTTAGCTAGAACCAATCTATCACAACACAACTTCACAACTTGTTCACGACTTCACAACTTCTTCACAACTTCTCCACACTACTTATATCACAACTATCTATCACTACTAGGAAAGATCACCAAGACCTAACTATGCTTACAACAATCTCCAAATCCTAACAACTACACAACTTTACAAGATATACAAATGATTTACAATTTATGATATGAATGCAACAAGATTGCTATGCACTTGGGGTGTAATACTTCTTCACTTGATGATGGAAGTATTCTTCTCTTGCACTTGAGGAATTAAGCTTGGATCACTTGGAAACAAAGCTTTATGATTAAATGATCAAATGATTTTAGTGAGATTGTGGGCTGTTTTAGAACAGAAAGAATGAGTGCAAAAGGTGAGAAAAATGTTGGGAAATAGTCCAGTATTTATAGGACAAGAAGGAGGAGCGGGGTCTATGGTCGACCCCCTTAAATTGGGTGCCTGCCCCCATAAAATTAAAGGGGCCCCCCATGTAATTAAGGGGGCCGCCCTTATTCAGACGCTCCCCATTTTGTGCTATTCAGGGGATGTGTTTATTGGACAATTTCTAGCCGTTTTAGGCTATAAAATTTGGATTTCAAAATGTTTATTTTGAATAAAATATTTCTTTTAAATGTAGAAAATGTTTTGTGATGTTTATAAAAAGTTTACAACATTTTATAAAAATTTCCTTTAATCATAAAATGCATCAAGCATTTGTTTATTCATACATTGAAGTGATATAATTTTGAAATGAATATTTACTACTAATTACTTGTTTATGTTTAGTTTTTCATTGAATGATTTTATATTTTGTGATTATCAAAATGTTAGGATGTGAAAAATAATAATAATGTTTTTAGGCTTATATTTTATCAACAATCTCCCCCTTTTTGATGATTGCAAAATTTAAACTCATTAAATGTAATATTGTTTTTAACAAGTATTTAGTAAGTTTCATGCCATTTCTCCCTTTTTTTGTAGAATCAAAAAGGCATCGTTGAGAATTGCAAGTAAAATCGACGGAATAAGTGCTCCCCCTTGATGTGTGCTCCCCTTCGTTTGAGGGCACCAAGGAATCAAGCTATGGTTACTTAGCTACAAAAACGAGTTAGAATAATACAAACATTTCTAACATGTAGCAAGGAAGAAAAATATGCCATACAACCAACAATGATCATTCATTAAAATTAAGGTAGAGTGTGAAACACACTCATGCATACATAAGACAGATAACATGCTAACATACATGAAACAACAAAAAGTCCTAAAACTAGTTAAGCTTCATAGGACTTGCATGCAAAATGGTAGAGGATCAATTATTTAAGAGACTAAACATAGAGTATGTTTAGTTTGGGGATGAAGGTGGAGGTGGTGTGATGATGATTGGTGGTTGTGAGAGCATGTGTTCAATATATGAAAACATATAGTGAAGTTCATCACTTAACCCAAAAATGAGGGTTTGGTTGTGGATACAACAAAGGCATGAGTTACCATGTGCTTCAAGGAAATTTCAAGGGATAAGATGTGCAATGATAGGTGGTGAAGGTGATGGAGTATCAAATTAGACATCAAGTGGGGTATTTAGGGAAAGAGTGAGAGTGATGTCCATTGATGCATTATCTTGAGTTAGAGGTGGTGGAGAAACTCTTGGAGGAGGAGATGTTGGTGGGTTCAAGTAACCATTTGGTGATGGTGATGTTGAAGATGTTGGTGATTTGGGTATGTAATCAATTGAAGATAAAGAAGTGTCTTTGGTTGATGGTGTTTTGGAGGGTGCATTAGGAGCACTAGGTGATGAAATTGGAAGTTTGGGTGATGGAGTTTTTGTGTCATCTTGAGTTAAATCCACAAACAATTATTTTGGTGGAATGATGTTAATTTGTGGTCTCTTGGAGGCCTTGGAAATGAAAGCTCTAGTGGAGGTCATGGATGTGTATGGTTGTTGATGATGAGTAAGGGAGATGGTGAATTGGTGTTATACATTTGGAGGGAACTTATGGGAAGAGATTTGATTGAAAATGGAATGAATTTGAATAAGTTTAGGGTATTCCAAATAGTGTTCAAGCATTCTGGCCAAATATAGTTGGTACTAGGTAAAAGAGGGCAAAAGGCAGAAAAAAATACTGTTTTACCCATGAAACACTATGGGCGGTCCCCTTAAAATTAAAGGGTCCGGCCCTTATGAATTAAGGGGGCCGCCCACTATTAGTCCCATTTTTTTACAGAAAAATGATTTTTCTCATAATTTTTGTGAGGGTATTTTTGTTTTGGTGGTTTATTTGCAGCAAGCCCTATAGAGATTCATAAGCATATTTAATCTTGTAACATATAATAAACACATTAAATCATGAAACCAAAGTGGCACAACTAGTAGATTAAATAGAACAACCAAAGGTTTAAGGCATCATAGCAAATAAGTACCTAAGAGATAACCAACATATAAGTCTTTCCGAATAAATCAGATGATCACCACACAAGTTGTTAATAACATACACATAATGAAGTTAAATTGTCTTAAACTACATTAAGCCATCTAGTTTACTCCACTCCTATGTCTTCATTTCTTCTTCTTGCTAAACACTCCTTTTAGTGCCTTTCCAAATGACTTGAAACCTCCGCGCATCTCCTTATGCATTTCTTGCGTTTGGTTGAGCAAGGTGGTTTGTTGTTCAAAGAGGGTTTCATCTGTTCGTTCGGAAGCGAAAGGCATTTCGTAGTTTTGGTAGTTGAGTGGATCAAGAGAGTTAAGATAGGTGGTAGGAGATGGAGTACTTGCACGAGAAATTTTGACATCATCATCATCATCATCATCATATTGATGAGATGACGTGCCATGATGGTGAGAAGATGAAGATGAGACGGAGTGGTAAGCCTTGCCACGATCACTTTGAGGTCTTCGAGTTTGTTTAAGAGCAAGAGGACGGATGACTCGATCAACAATGTCATAAATGCCATTGTCGAGATGAGGATATACTTCCATGATGTGACGATAAAGACGAGTCAAGAACATACCGTATGGAAGATTTGCGGTTGGGTTAGCTCTAGCACATTCGATTCTTTTGACAAAGAAGTAAGCAAGATTGTATTGTTCCTCGGCAACAACACAATATAACATGTGAGCAAGACAAGCGGGGAGATGGCCCCGATGTCCTCCTAGTCCGAACACATTCTCTCGAATGAGTTCTTTCCATTGCTTCATGTCGGGGCTTAACTCTTTGGTGAGGATTTAATTTGGAGTAAGAGTGACGGTTTGACTTTTAATGGTACGGTCTACCATGACACGTTCCAATTCAAGAAGTCGACGAATATCGTCGGGAGTTGGAAGGTCGGTGGAATATGGTCTCTCGGTTTCTTAAGAATACTCAAGAGATGCAAGGTCCCACTCGTTGGTGAAAATGGCTTGACCGTTGTAAGGAATTTTGAGGATTTGACCGAATTGAGCAAGAGTGAGAGTTATAAATTCATGTTGAATCATAAAGGAGATGACAAGATAGCCATATTCATCGGTTTGAACCGTGACTTGACTATAGAAGTCTAAAATAAATCACGGAACAATCGGTTCGTTGATTTTAAAGAGACAATCGAAGCGAATGTTTGTGAAGAGACGCTCGATATTGTTGGATTTGTAGTAGGCTTGATCAACAACACGACATTCGTGAATGTTGCGATTTTAAATGGATTTGTAGAATTTGGCAATGGTAGGGGAGATTCTAGTGATTTTGGATACTTTTGGGATGTAGGATTTAGTAAGGGTTATATATCGGTGGTAGTGGCTCTTGGTATTTTGTCACCTAAACAATTTATCAACAACATAAAATGTTACACAAAAAATATAATAAAGAAAATTAAGTTTTTGAAAAATGATAAATGTGGGACAAGGATTACTTCGACTCTAAAAATAAAAAACTAAGAAGTGATCCATATGTACCTTAATTTATTTTTGACTTAATCTATGATGTGGAAGAATATATATTAGTTATATATTTCAACACCAAGATCATAAACTAAACACTCCCTTATTAACATAAAATTAGTTTAGGCTTGTCAAAAACTATACGTCAAGTATAATCTTATTGACAAGTATAAGTTTATTATTTTTAACTTGACAAAAGTTAAGTAGTGTTTGTTTTTATTCAAAAATCATGTTCATAAAAGGTTATGCCAAACGCCCCTTTATTTTATACCTATCACAAAATATATCAACATATATATGAATTATATATCTTGATGACTTATACAAGCTAGTTAAGTGTTTATACAAGTGACAAAATTATGGTGGTGGTTATTTCGACTCTAAAAATTGATCCTAAGAAACGAACCAAACACCCCTTTATTTTTATACTACATTTTCTATTGATTCGAAAAGTACACATTTAGAAATGTATGTTTTGATGGGCAAATTAATGTTGTTTTAACATGTTTTTGGCATGACTCAACAATGTATAAATTTGTTTTAAGATTAGAAAAATATGTATGTATATTTATGAGAATTTCGAACAAAAAAAAATTTGTGACTCAATTAGTGTTTTGATTCAATTCTATCAAGAATGTAGTGTTCCTATGACTACAGGTATCATTATAGTTATGGAAATCCTAAAACAAAATGAAAAGATATGAAAATGATGAAGAACATCCAATTTTGATTGAGAGCAAAATTGTTAGTGATTACCCCTTGCGAATTTTGGTTAATTTGGTGATTTGAGGTATGATTTTTGAAGGTTATGGTAAGAGGGTTTCGTTCACAGGTGGAGGAGGAAGAAAAGAGAAAAATGATGTTTGGGTATCAGAAAAATCATCTGAAATGGGGAGTGTTTATTTTTCCAGTTGCCGGCCCCCTTAAATAATTAAAGGGGTCGGCCAACTTACACGGCCGGTCCCCTTAATGGGCCGCCCTCTGAAGAAAAAAAAAATTTCTTCGATTTTTGGCCTTTTTTTTGAGAGAATGATAAGTGTCAAAATATGTCGGGATATACTAGTAATATTATTTAATATAATCTAGTAATTAATCGAGAAGGAATACTTAATACTTTTAATTGAATTTTTGTTAAAAAAAATTTTTGATTACTTTGGATGAGATAATCAAGTAGTTATGTCGAGGGAAGGATTAACGAGGATTAAGTGACTTTTTTAATTAACTTCTAGTTAATTGAGTGAGATAATTATCTCGGATGAAATAATTAAATGTCACGATTTGGAGTAAATCGAAGACGGTAAATATTAAATGAATGCTTGAGATGATAACGATAGACGTAGTAAACTATAGACGTGAGGCGGATGTCATAGACGTTGAGAGTTTGTTTCATCCATAGTGTTTTGATATCATGCCTTTCCGGCGTAAGATGTAAGACTAATCCTACTTACATGTTAATAATTACCCACTAACTCATTTTTTTCTTCATCTACATGAGTTTGCTACAAGTGGACATAGTAGAATTCCATTAATGGTACATGGATAATCCATGTGAAGAAATTATTCCTAATGAACAAATTCTATAAAAACTAGAGATCCAACAAATGACATTTCTAAACACTATCATATTTCCTAAATGACACTAAAACTAAGTATATCATATACCAATCAATAATTTACTTAATTAGAGAGTGAGACACACCTCAATCTTCAAGAGAAATTTCTTTGAAATTTTCAAGGTAGCAAGCATTGAGGATTTATGGAAATCCTATGTGAGTTCTTCAACTTGAATCACGAATGTCAAATGATGTTTGTAGATGATAAACCACGGAGGATGTGATACTTTAGCCATTTGGTCCCCAACGTTTCATGTATCTGAAGTTATTGTTTCCACATATGTTTTGCATTTGATTTTGGCACATACACGGTGAACATCCTCCACATTGGGTAAAATTTGGTTGGTGTGGACGATACCACATTGTGTGATTAGTGTTAGGGTAATTTGGTCTACCATTGTCTCTCCTAGGTTGAGGTGTTTTGGAACGAGAATGAGGATTTTCTTTTCTTCTCGGATGAGGTGTTTTAGACCTTATTGTGGGTTTAGTAAATCCGACTCCGGGTTTTAAAGAAGGTTTGTAAAAATGTTTTACCTCATCGTCACTTGCAATAGAAATTTTAGTGTTGTTTATAAGTATAAATTTTGGTTTTGATTCCATCAACTTTTCTTTTGACTCGACTTCTTGAGCTCTTATAAATTTTACTTGTTTGGTTTCGCTAGGTGACCCTTTGGTAAAATTAAATCCCAAACCGGTTTTATCTCCGGAAGGTTTTTGAGAACTTATTATTTTCTTTAGTGAATGACTACTATCATTAAATTGATTTAGCCTAGATATTTTCTTTTCTATGTTCCTCATTTTCAAACTTAAGTTCATGACATAATTTGCATTTTTCAATTACTTCCTTACCTTTTTCTAGCCTAGATAGTTTATCTTTTAATTCTAGTACTTCATTTTCTAATTTTATTTTAGCTTGTTTTAGAGTTTTATTTTAAGCCATGACTTTTAATCATAGTTTGCATAGTCTACTATATTCATTATCTACGTCATTTTCGTCTAGTTATGATTGATCATCACTAAAATATTCGGTTTCGGAAAGTACCTCATTGGAATCTTTAGCCATAAGATATTTTTTGTCCTTTGTCTTCTCCTCTTCATCATCGTCGCTATCACTCCAAGCTCCTCCCACGAACGCCCTTTGATTTTGATATTTTAATTGTTTTGGACATTCTCCGATGAGATGATTTGGATCTCCACACTTGAAACATTTTCTTTCGCTTGTCCTATTTTTGTCATCTTTATTTCTTTGGAATAATCTTATTTCTTCATATGGTTGTTTTACGAATCGTCCTTGTCTTTTGAAGAATTTCTTGAAGTTTCTTACGGCCATGGCGTATTCTTCATCTTCACTATCGGAGGTTGAACTATCTTCATCACTAGATTCCTTTCTAGCTTTCAAGGCAATAGATCTACTTTGTTCTCTTTTGTTTTTGACGGTTTCGGAGTCTTTCTTGATTACTTCTTCATAGACTTTTAAATTTCCAATAAGTTCGTCAAGTGAAAGAGTTGTTAGATTCTTTGATTCTTCAATTGCCGTGACTTTTGCGCGCCATTTAGGATGCAATGCCCTAAGAAACTTCCTAACACAATTCTTGCTAGAAAAACCTTCATCAAGTGCTTTTAGACTAGTAATAATAGTGTTAAATTTAGCAAAAGCATTATCTATTGATTCCTCTTCCGGAATCATGAATTGTTCATATTGTTGAACAAGAAGATCTATTTTATTTGCTTTGACTTGATTATTACCTTGATGAGTGATTAACAAAGTATCCCAAATTTCCTTTGCGGTTTGACACATAAAAATTCTTTCATATTCTTTACGTGGTAAAGCATTATAAATTACCATTTTGGCTTCATTATTTTTAGCAAGTTTCTTTTTAAGATCATCATTTTGTTTGTGAAAAGATACAATTTCATCCTTTTTAGTTTCGGGATTAAATTGAATGGGAGGAAAATCACCATCGGTAATAACATGCCAAAGATCTAGATCTTTTGACTTCACATAAGTTTCGAATCTATTTTTCCAATAAATAAATCCATCACTTTCAAATAGTGGTGGTCTTTGCATAGATTGCCCTTCTAAATATTTTTCCGATTCCATAGATCGATTCAAGTTTTAAAATACAATTTATTTTAAAAATCTTGTTTAACGTGGCTCTTGATACCAATTGTGGAAAACTAGAAGGGGGGTTGAATAGTTTACCGCTTTTTAAATTTAAGTTTTATGTATGTTTGTAAAACTTAGATTCGACCTTTTTGTGAATTCAATGCTTGCACAATATGAACAATGTAAATATATGAAATGATAAAGTAAGACAAGAGATAAGAGTAAGAACAATCAAACCACAACGCGAGGATTTATAGTGGTTCGGTAACGAAGCACCTCTTCGCCCTACTCCACTCCCCGAGCACCAAACTCGAGAGTTTTCTTCACTATGTCAACAAACTCCCTTATGGCGGAGAAAACCGTACACAACGTTGCTTATATCAATTTACGACACTAAGCTAAATGTCGAGTTCTAATCTTAGCTAGAACCAATCTATCACAACACAACTTCACGACTTGTTCACGACTTCACAACTTCACGACTTCTTCACAACTTCACAACTTCTTCACAACTTCACGACTTCTTTAAAACTTCACGACTTCTTCACAACTTCACGACTTCACTTCACCACACTACTTATATCACAACTACCTAACACTACTTGGTAAGATCACAACGATCTAACTATACTTACAAAGATCACCAAGATCTAGCTACTACACACAACTACAAGATATACAATTGATTTACAAATATGTGATATGAATGCAACAAGATTGCTATGCACACTAAGGTGTAATACTTCTTCACTTGATGATGGAAGTATTCTTCTCTTGCACTTGAGGAATATAGCTTGGATCACTTGGAAACAAAGCTTTATGATTAAATGATCAAAGGATTTTAGAGAGGATAAGTGGGCTGTTTTGAGCAGAAAGAATGAGTGCAAAAGGTGAGAAAAATGTTGGGGAATAGTCCGGTATTTATAGGACAGGAAGGAGGAGCGGAGTCAATGTCGGACCCCCCCTTAACATTAGGTGACGGTCCCCCCTTATAATTAAGGGGGCCGCCCATGTATTTAAGGGGGCCGCCCCTTTCAGACGCTCCTCTTTTTTGTCCTATCCAGGGGAGGTGTTTACTGGACCATTTCTAGCCATTTTAGGTCCGAAAATTTGAAATTCAAAATGTTTATTTTGAATAAAACATTTCTTTTAAATGTAAAAAAATGTTTTGTGATGTTTATAAAAAGTTTACAACATTTTATAAAAGTTTCCTTTGATCATAAAATGCATCAAGCATTTGTTTATTCATACCTTGGAGTGATATAAGTTTAAAATGAATATTTACTACTAAATACTTGTTTACGTTTAATTTTACGTTGAACGTTTTTATATTTTGTGATTATCAAAACGTAAAGATGTGAAAAAATATTATTAATGTTTTTAGGCATTATATTTTATCAACACGAACATCATCACAAATTTTTTGCTTTCACCGATGGAAGTGATAGTAATGATGATAATTATCGATTAATGGAAAAATTGGAAGCTCTAACTATAAAAATAGATTCTCAATTTTAGAGCTTAAAAGAAGAGATGCATGAGATGCGTAAGAATTATAACAACCATGAAGATAACCACGCTTCAAAAAACAACATGAATGATGATATGCCGATGTGTGAACGTACTAAAGCAAATCACATCCAATCTGGAGATTATCAAAACCGAAATTCTCATGATACATATTTCCACCAATCCCATCATGATCTTAATGATTCTGAGAAATCACTCATAGAATTAAACAATGATGTAAAAAATGATCTCAATCATTTCAAAAGCTGTATCCGTAGCATGAGAACTGTTCATGATAAACTTTTTGGCAGGGACGAGCAATCTAAAACAGAACTTGAAAAATTAATCACTAAATTCTTGGATGGTCAAAGAGTTTCAAATATGTTTATCAAGAAGAATTAACGATATAATTATAAATGAAGCAAAACGAAAAGAATTGCCAAACTATATATAAAAATATAGAAAGAAAAATAGATGAGTGGTCAAAGTCTCAAAACGTCTCTTTAGAAAAAACTGGTAGGACTGACCCTCCTCCTCCTCCTCAAGCTCAAACCGAGCAAGCGAATGTCGTATTCACTAGGAGTAGAAACTATGATGATTCTCCAAAAACTCAAAAAGATCCACCACCTCCTATCATCGTTAACAATAAAATCAAAAAAGATCGACCTATTAAAACAACAAAAAAAGGGTTATCACATAGTCAAAACAAAAGAATATCCATTCCGTGAGTACATACAAAAAATACCATACCCTCAACGTTTAAATATGGATCATTCTCACTTAGACCGTATCGTCAAGGAATCTTAAATCAAGTTAAGTGTAACAATAGTAAGAATAATAGTAATAGTAGTAGTAATAATAATAAACCTATAAAAAAACTAAAATATATATAAAACAAAAACTTTGCAGTTTTTATGTATGTCGCGCATTCGGCTGGTTTGTTGCGTACCCTGATTTTTGTATCCAAAAAGAAATATAATGAACTTTGTGGGCGTGTTCGTTGTAAACCCTCACGAGGCTATAACTAGTCTACTCGGGGAACCGAGGGGTTTAAAGGCTTGTTGCATACACTAAATGCGATCGTGTTTCCTACGGAAGTGCGCTTTTGTATTTTACGGTTTTTGTAGTTTTGTTTATTTTGCAGATTAAATAAATAGGTGAAGGTTGGATGGTGGTGATAACTATTCGCTTGGGGAATGATATATGTGGATTATTATATTATATGTGGTTGAATTCACATGCATATGTGATGGCGTTCTGTTTTGTGCCGTATCGTTCAGAATTCAACCAAGCACTTATGAGCCCCGGGAAGTCGCGTTTCTCTTATACTTATTTTCCCCGCTTGTCCTACCTTTAAGTTATTTTCTAATTACGCATATTGCCAAACTTAAGTGTGGGAGGAAAATGAATTAAAAAATTAGAGTCATTATTAAAAGTTTAAACCTTTTGTTCCCCCTCGATAATCTAAAAATCTAATTTATTTTTGATTTCTTTTGCCACTTAGGTTAATATATTAGAATAAAACGTAGTAAAAAATAATAAAAATATAAAATAAAGTTTTAAAATCATAAATGTGTCCCGATTGATAAAGCAGATCCGACTCGATATCGATGACATTACTTGCGCATTTATACCAATCACCCAAAAAATGTAAGGTTCACCTTTAGATCTTAAGGAATTCGGGTATCCATCTTTGATACCTAAGATAATTTTGGCCTTTAGCTTTCTCGAGTTAAGGTTTGAATGCAATTGCAAGTGTCTTATCCGTCGTTACGGCTATGTATTTGTAATTTGTCGTCTTTTCTGGAGCATTGGTATCGGTTTAAAATTATATGAGGGTGTCGGTGATTTATTAATTCTAGAACTTGTGCTTGATAATCATTACAAGACCGCAGTGAGATCACGTTCGCGTGATAAAGGTATTTTTAAGTGATAAAGAGGCAACGTAGGATTTAAACCAAATTAACCCATCCATTTAACATATTTTTTTAGCAAATTACACTGATTAGCTAACCACCAAATAAAACCATTATGTTAGCACTCATATTTAGTGTTAGATACTCCTAGTTTAACCCGTTGAACCATTCTATTCATTTTTCTCATCCACTAAAAACAAAATACAAAAAAATATATAACCTTTAGCCTAGCCTTACCCCTTATCAAAAGTCCCGATGGTTGGTTGTTGGTTGCTCGGTATGATTGGTTGATTTTTACTTATAGTTCGCTCGCGCTTTGCTATAAGTATTGTGCCATTTTTACGATGATGGAGAAGGCCTACTTCAGCTTCGTATTTTTTGTGGTGTACACTTATATTAAGTGTGGGGGGATTGTTAGTTGTGCTAAAGTGGAGTGAAGAAAAATATGATGAAAAAAGTGATAAAAATTTGAAAAAAAAGAAGAGGAAAAAAAAGAGAGTGAAATATGAATAATAGTTGAGATGTTCGATTATCTCACGGGTAGTGGTATGTTTGGTAACTAGCAACATGGGTTCATGGACTTGTCAACATGTATATTATAAAACCATTTCCAGTATATATTTTCCATGCCTTATCCACGCCCTTATTAACCCTTAGCCTAACGTTACAACCCGAATAGGCCTCTTTTGATAATTATGCCTGGTGCTTACGCCATGTCGGTGCAGTTTTGTTTTTTGTACAAGCCTATGGTATGAAATGAATCATGTCTGAGCAATTGAGTGTGATTTCCCTTTTACCCTCTATTACATCGCATATGAGTGTTTGAGTGAATTATACTTTCCTTTTTCGTGAGGTGCTTAGTCATGTTATTACAGCTTGAAGATCATTGGGTATTGTCAAACATCTTTGTGTTTACATATTAAAAAACCAAAATATTTTCGATATTTCACACCCAATAAAAAAAAATTTTAAAAATATCAAATATATATATAAACATTTCCTTTTCTTGTCATGTAGGAATTTTATTTTTGAATTTCTTTTCTTAGATTTACTTTAGGGCAAGTAAAATTTTAAGTGTGGGGGGGTTTGATAACGCTTAAATTATACATGTTTTTATATGCGCTTTTATGTATATTTATTGGTTAATTATAAGAACATTCGATACTTAATAGACTATATTTTCTATTGTAGGTTCATAGTATGTGTCGTGGAAGAAAACGAAAGAATACACAAAGATATGGAACTTAAACGAAGAAGTAAACTCAAACTCAAAGCTAACCGACACCTGTTCACTGTTTTGGCCATAACTCGATCATACTAACTCCGTTTGACGTGATTCTAATAGCCATGGATAGAGAATTCAATTATCTACAACTTTGCAAAAAGCCATGAAGTAAAAATGATCAGAAGTACGCCGGTTTTGCAAAAATTATGGTGTTCTTTTGAGGTGGTGGAAAGAATTAAAGGCATTAAATGAAGACAACATTAACACCCGAAGTGCGGCGCACAATATTTCTTGTGCGGTGGTTTTCGAACCCTAGAAAGCCTATAAAAATCCTCTTTGGCTCTCTTATTTTACACACTCTCATACAAATTAATCCCATTTGATTCTATCACTCAAAACAGGGATTTTTTGGGATAAAGGCTTGACAAACCTTTGATCCAAACCACCCTTGGTAACACAATCATCACAACAAGTAGAATCAAAGTTAGGAGGAGTTCTTAGGGAATTTAGATGATCTTTCTTGATGTTCATCAATATTCCCAGGTTTTAATCCATCCAAGGAAGTAGTAGTGAAGTCTAATTCGAAGCTATAAGCTATTGTGACAGAATTGTTTATAGTTTCTGGGTTTACTTTGAATATAATAAAGTTTTCATTGGAAAACCTTGTGAAATCATCAAACATTTGATCTTGAAGTTTGTATAAATCTTGTTTATCTTTTGAATATGATCTTTACTGAATTCATGATGAATGTTATGTGTTTTGTTACTTCTTTGATCATGGAGTAGTCATCTTGTGTTTGTTTGGGCAATATGTGATCTTGGATATGAAACGTTTGGATATGTGTTTATTTGAATTAGTAAAACATATTTTATACAAGAATATAGGCCGAAAGGGTTCTTTTATATATGTGTTTAATCATTCCACTTAATATATTGGTTATAATAACTTATAAAGGCCGAAAGGATTTGTTGTTATTAATCGATATAATCACTCGTTATATTTAAAGGCCGAAAGGATTTATAACTTGTGAAATCTCTATTCTCTAAACTTGTAAACACTATCCTAAACACTTCATTGTAATAGTGATCATTGCCTAAAAAACATACTTTAATCATTTGCTTGAATCATCCTTTTATTGCTTTCTTTGCAATATTCAATTGATGTACGTTATGGTTAATTAGATCTGTGACAATCTTATTAACTTTAGCACCTTAATTACAAACTGTGAAAACTTCAATTCCTATGGAACGACCTGGACTTACCTAAGCTATACTATACACGAAAGGGTATACTTGCCCGAATGTTATGTTTTTAGTCAAAATTGGTATTTCTAGTTATTATAAATTTAAAGCTTGTAAAACACACATTAGATACCCACACAATGATTCTACCTTCCTATTAATTTCTGGTAGGGGGTAGCAATCCTTAGTACATGCTTTGTTAAGATCAGTAAAGTCCACGCACATCCGCCAACTTTCATCATGCTTTTGACAAGTATCGGATTTGAAATCCAGCTATGATATGCGACCTAATTCTCCTCGAATTATCCTGCTCTACTAGCTTTGAACCTCTTTCATTTATCACCTGCTTCTTTTCGTTCTTAAGCCCCCTCGTTTCTTTTGTCTAACTGAGTATGGCGAAGTCCCTCATACACCCAAGCTATTTGTTTAGCTAGTATCCTGGGGACTCCTGTCATGTCTGCTGGTTTCTAAGAGAACACGTCTAGGTTAGCCCTTATCACTTTACAAATAGCCTTTTTCCCTTCACCCGTGAGGTTTCCTCCCAACATTATAGATTGTTCTGGGTATTATGGGTGAACTGCGACCTTGATATTTCTACCAGCTATGGGGGAGCTGTCATCAGTCGTACCATCTGGATTTCTAGTGGTTTGGCTCTTTCACTCGATAATGGGTGGCTATACTCCTGTGTGGGAAATTTCATCATCTCCAACGGCGGTGGAAGAGACTAAACCCCGAGGGCACTATCCCCGGCCATCTATGATGCCATTATATCACAGGGTGACCTACCTACTAAGAAATCACCATACAATCGATGATAGGGGTATTTTCCCAAGGGTACATGTAGGAGTATCTAGCCCAAGGGCCAAGATATCTCTCTAGAGAATCAAATCAGCGGCACGACAGCTGGCACCAAGTTACGTCTTACTTTGAGCCTCGGCCTTAGGAAGTAGTGTTCGTATAGAATACCTAAGGCGCTTCCCCCATCCACGTACATCTTGTGGATATCGTGCCCCCTATCTCAGCGCAGATGACTATGAGGTGATCCTCAATGTCCATGTTGGTGAGCGGGGGAAAAGATATGCTCATCTGTGGCGGTGTATGTATTACAGACCACGGACGGACATTTCTTCTCCAGGACTGGACCATGAATATGGCGGCCCCTTTATCCTTTGAGGCTGTGCTGGGCTTTTTTGTCGCCTTACTAGTGCTTGCCTTGCTACTACCTAGTTTGATTTCCTTGACGAGATGTGCTAACTGTCTGGACCTTATCGCCTCTTCGATTTGTCTTTTTTAAATGCAGACAATCATTTGTGTTGTTCCATTTATCTCCATGAAAGTCACAGTACTTGGTTTTATTTCTTGACTCCGGTGCTCCTAAAATTGGGGGTGGAGCGATAAAGGTTCCTTTTCAGGCCTTCGTAGCTAGTAATTCCTTGGGAGTTTTTATGGGTGGTGTGAACTGCTCGTGCTTTTGGTCTCTTAGACCCCGCTTAAAAATCTTCCTTCTGTTTAAAGTTTTGTTCTTGGCGAAGTTTATGAAAATCTTGCTGCTTCCAAGGTTTCCCCTTTCTTTTAGATTGATTAGCTGCTGCTTTTTCCCCTCGGATGAAAGCTTTAGTTACGATCGTCATTTCATCCACTGTCTTGGGGATGTTATCATTTGAGCCTTTTAATCAATCCTGGGTGGGTTATTCTATGCATGAATCTGGAGATTCTCATGAGCTCCGGGGCTCCTTTGAACATTAAGCTTTCGCTTGTAAAACATTTCATAAAAGCTTCTGTAGACTCCCCTTCCCTTTGCTTCACGTGATGAAGCTCTATCGGGTCTCTAGTGTATCTTTTCTGTTGGAGGTAGTGACCTAAGAATTTCTTTCTTGGGTCCTTAAAGCCGTCAATGCTTTCTGGTGGTAGCTCGTCGAACCACAGTCGGGCGAATTCTAACAGGGTTGAATTGAACATGTGGTACCAATTAGGCATCGCCCACCATTCCACCTTGGTTGTTGTTGTAAAACTCTTTAAGTGATCCTCTGGATCTCCCGTCCCATCATATGTTTTCACAGTTTTGGGCATTCAGATTCTCTTTGGGAAGACAAATTTGATGATTCTCTAGGAAAAGGGTCGTAGATTCCTCGTCATAAGGTTCAGAGAGATCATCCTTTGTTCTTTTCTGAGATTTTTTTGACTGTCTCTTCCAGTGCCTCCCACCAACGTTATCTTTACTTTCTAGAGGCTCGTCTTTGGAATCCTCTCGCTCATGCCATTGGTATTCTCTTTCGTTCTCCATTTGGCATTCGCTCGAACAGGTGACATGACTCCGTATGAGTTCTCTCGTGTCTTTCTTTCTTTGTTCTTGTCTTCTGGCTCCTAGACGGGAAAACACACTCACAGAGCATGAAGATGCTTGTGACGAGGATCATCTCCTCCTTTATTTCCTTTTTTGGTGACGGGATATGTTTTCGGTTTCTTGCTCAGTACTTTCGCGGTAGCTTAGGCGACTTCTGACATCTTTCATTTTTACATTATGCGCCTTTTTCGCCGTGAACGAGAGTATTTGCGCATAATGTTTTTCGCAGAATTCATGCATGGTTGCCGGTGTGACTATGCTGGTAGGGAATTCCCGTTGGATTCCTTCCTCCCTATTAATAGTGTTACAGACGGATCCGTCTGCGTTGGGTGTTTCTTTTATAACAGGGCTCATGTTCTTAGGACGCAGTTATGTATTTGTCCTACGGATGGCGCCACTTGATGATACAATGATGAGGTGTCATTTTATACACTTTTTCGAGGTTGTTTAACCCCCTAAATCATGCATTTATGCCCAAAATAGGTAATTAATCGTTCCTTTTTAGGTATTCAGCATTTGGAAGGCATTTGGAGGAAATACACGTGACTTGGGATCATTTAGAGGAGAAACAGACAAGACTACGGACCTACACCAACATCTCTTAAGAATTTCTACTCGAAAGGTGGAGACAGCGTCACAATTTACACGTGACGCCGTCATGACTCATACCAAGACGGCGTCACAAGATCTCAAGACGGCGTCAGAATGCACGACCCGGCCCATTGTCTAGAATATTCTATTCATGATGCGTCATGATTAAAACGTGACACCGTCGCAGCGATTTTCCTATATATACAAATCCGTTTTTAGGGTTTTAGGTGTGTAACTTTAGAGTAAAAGAAAGGGACAAACCCTAGTTCATTTAGCAGCTTGTTTTAGAGACGATGTTATGCCTCAAACCCATTGTACTTTCCTTTAATTTCATATTTTAATCAAGAGACTATCTTAATCTTCAATATGTATTGTTGTGTATACTTAGTCTGTTCTTACCCTTATCTTTAACATTGCGTTGGCTAAACTTCTATTGTGTTTATTTATGATTGTATGAAAAACGTAGATGAGATCTTAGCGGTGTTGCTTCTTGTGATGAATATCATGTTAGTCTTAGAAAACCAGCTTTTGTCTGTATCGTGTTGAAATGTTAGGAAAACATAATTGTGAGAAAGGATACCATCGGGTAATATCTTGCATACTACCTTGGCCCCTTATATGGTTGGATCCACTCTTAATAATATTCATATGAATGTTAATATACCTTAGGCCTTGTAATATTATTCATACTACCTTACTTGTGCGTTGCCTTAACAAAATATTAAATAGATGACGGGTTCGTGTAATTCGTTCATGACTTAGGAAATAATTACATAGATCATCATAAGTGTGATAAAGCAACAACACTAGGAGAAGCAATCTAGGGAGTAATACATGATTAAATAAACACAATCTTTTATTATATTATTATCACCAGTAGCGTAGTTGATATGTGAGAAATCACATATCCTTTTTATACCAAAAATGACCCTTAAATGATTAAATTGTGCAAATTACGCTTGTATATTACTTGTTTTGTCATTGGTAATGTGTAGGTACGGATAATGCAAAAAACACAAGAAAATGGTCAAAACCGGACAAACACGGACACGGGAACGGATAGAGTGCACAAGAGCCGGGAGTTTCTAGCAATTGGTCAAAACAAGTCAACCTTGGTCAACAAAGTCAACTTTGGTCAACCATTGGTCAACCTACAAAAAGACAAAACCTTTAAATTGCCTAAACAACCCTCAATGTTAAAGAAAATTCATAAATGGTCCTTGAATAACTAACACCGTTAGTCCTTTTAATATAAAAGGCTAACGGTCGTTATCTTTTTAATTATAACCCAAAACCATATTCACCCTGCCCATTCTCTTTTAATATGAATCCAAAGCCCAAGTCAATGCCCTAATTTCCTGAGTCAAACCATAAACCTATAAAATTAGGGGGCGGGAAAAACAGTTTTACTGTTCACCGTCTCCCCCATTTCACCCTTTTCATTTTAACTTAATTAAAATGCAATTAACCCTCCCAAGCTCAAACTGACATGGCCACAAGAAGATGCTAGTACCAAGCTCTGTCCAACATCAAGACGTTAAAGAGGCTCATGATGGTTCTATTTAGGTCAGGGTGTTGACACCACGCTACTAACTACACACCAAAAGATGGAAATTTTAACAATCTTAGTGTAAAAGGAAGCAACAAGCCCTGACACAAAGGATACCCACTTTGGTAATCTTTGTGAGATCACATTTTGATCTTAACGGTTTAGACAAGAGAACCAATGATTACAACTGATAGAAAGGTCAAGATCAAGCACAGGAGCGTGGTTGAAGACTAGAATCCTTCTCTCAAGCCTATAAATACAAACCTTCTCACTCACATTATCATCTACCTTTAATTTTAGGATAGTGTAAAAATAAGTTTTAGCTTATTGTATTTTTTCTAGTTTATATCAATTAAGTCTTTGTAATCCTTCATTTAAAAGCATTGTAATAATTCCATATTTATTAATAAAATTTGAAGTTACTTTTAAAATCTTTGTGGTTTCAGTTTACTTAAAAGTCAAATGGATTAAAAAAGCTCTCAACTGTTCTTTTAAGCTCTTAATAAGCTGTTATTTACACTACCTAAGCTAGCAAAATTCTCATTAAAGCTCTTAAAGCTTAATGAGCTTATTGACACTTAAATCCACCCTTAAACATACCACAGCTTATTAATGGAAGGGAAACCAATTGGATGTGGGGGGTTTTTTCTAGACCTCTCCAGCTAATCCTAAGATTAAGACTAAGCTTGTGACATAGCTTTGGAGCATTAATAACCTTGTATTAAGCATAACTATTGTACTGTTTCATTTTCCTTTTTATAGGCTTAATTCTGCATTTAGCTTAAATAGTGCTTTGTATTTGCTTATTTCTGTTTAAGGTAGCTTATTGTAGCTTATATTAGTAGGTTAATGCTTAGTATTGTCATTTAATAGCTTAGATCTTAATCTGTTAGTTAGTTTATAAAAACAGTTTGAAAAACCAAAAATATAGCATTAGCTTGTAGCTTTTCATTTTAGCTTATTTGATTATTGAGAATTTTATCATTAGGTTGTTATCATTATCTAGCATCTGGTATTTGAGATTTGTTCATTAAATCTGAAATTTATAAGCTAAAAATAAGTTTTAACTTTTTTAAGGAGTGTTTGGGACAGGACAGTATTAACCAAGTTAATACTGTCAGGATCCTTTTGGTCCTTTAGTTTGGTTAATAACTTCAATTTCATAGTTTATAAGTTGGATTTATTGTTCTTTGTAGGATTAATTCAAGTTTTTATAGCTTTAGTTAAATAGAAAGCTTTAAACCGGTTTAAGGCATAAGTACAAGGTTCTCAGTTTTTAGCTAAAATATGTTCTAATTGAATGTAATTGCATTCCTTGCACTTGATTTGCTTGAAAAAAGAATAAGGAATCAAGCTTAAGGCCTGCATTTGTAGAATTAATTTAATTTTCATTTATTGTCAATTGCATCAGATAAGTAAAACAGATAAAAGGACCTTTCAATCTCAATTATTATTAGTGGATATATGTAGTTATTAGGCTTAATTTTAGTATTAAATAGTTTCGATAGGGGAAGATTCATATTGTTTTAGCTTAATTTGTTTTAAAAAGTTTATTAAGTCATTTGTTTTTTAGCTTAAAATTAGCTTTTTATCTTTTCATTCAAAAACCAAAAAGTTAGGTAAAACTGCATAGACAGCTTTTTCATTAAGCATTTGAGTTTCAAAATACTTTTTAAGAATAGATTTAGGTAGCTTATTAGTCAAACTTTAAAGTAGCATAAGCCTAAAGTCCATAAGGATCATTTAGCTTATTGAAAAATAAGCTCAAAAGTGCCCTTAAGACATGTTTGGTTAACAGTTATATCAAAGTGCTTATTTGTGATTTTTAGCTTACTGCCATAAGTTTTTGTTTATTTTCTGTCTTAACTAGCTTATTAGGTTCATATTTAGTATTTCATAGCTTATTTAGGTTAGGTTCTAGCTTATTTTAGCTTTTCATAGAAAAACCAAAAATATCAAAAATAGCCTAAGTAGCTTTTTCATTGTGCTTTTTCTTAGCTTAATTAGATTTCAAAATGCTTTTTGTTTATTGTTCTAAGAAGCTTATAAGCTGAGCCATAAGTAGGAATAAGCTAGATTGTCATAAGGATCCATTTGCTTATATAGAAATAAGCTCAAAGTTGTCTAACTTTAAACACCCTCATTTTAGTATTTCCTTATCTTTTACTTATTATCTAGTTAATTAGGATTAGGAAAAGTTTAGAAAATAATTTAAGGTTTAATTTTAGTGTACTTGCTTATTTGTAGCGTTTTATTAAATTCCCGTTAACGTTTTTTCGTAGTTAGTTTTAAATGTGCCTTTATTAGCTTACTATTAGGATTTTAGAAAACAATCATCTTCGAACCAATTCAAGACATTGTCCAAATAACAAACGGGGTCTCAATTTCATAAATCTTTGGGAAAACGACCCGGTGAATACTTACCGGTAAAACGTGGGATATTTTAGTGTAGATTTTTATTTAAATCTTTGTCCTCAAGGATTTTAAGTAAATTTCTTTGTACTTTAATATAATACGTATATACTTGAAACAACACCAAGTCTCTTGCTTTTCACACACAAGTCCCACAAACACACACACTGTCCATCACGCGCTTGGGTCTTTTTCAAACATTCTTTCCTACATATATTTCTTATACACAATTTGTTTTCCTTTTTTATAATAACAAGCCGTAGCCTTTCATTAGCTGTTTAGGGCTTATTGTTTCAGCTTATTTTTAGTTATAATTTTTATAAAATCAGTCTCGTCATTTTACACTTTTGGTAATTTTTCTAGATTTTTAGAAGTTCATTTACTATTTTTAATCATTTTTCTTTGTTAAAAACTTTAAAAAATCATAAAAATTAGAAAAATAATCAAAAAAATAATTTTCTTTTTTATAATTTTTTTTTATCATATTCTAGGCTTAGGTTTGAAATTTACATTCGTAGGATTAATATTTTGAAAGTTCATTTTTTTAAAGAACGGGATTTCGTTCCCGTTCTCGTTTTCCTTGTTTTAAACTTTAAACACCCTCGTTTTAGTATTTCCTTAGCTTTTACTTATTATCTAGTTAATTAGGATTAGGAAAAGTTTAGAAAATCATTTAGGGTTTAATTTTAGTGTACTTGCTTATTTGTCGCGTTTTATTAAATTCCCGTTAATGTTTTTTCGTAGTTAGTTTTAATTGTGCTTTTATTAGCTCACTATTAGGATTTTAGAAAACAATCATCTTCGAACCAATTCAAGTCATTGTCCAAATAACGACCCGATGAATACTTACCGGTAAAACGTAGGATATTTTCGTGTAGATTTTTACTTTAAATCTTTGTCCTCAAGGATTTTTAGTAAATTTCTTTGTACTTTAATATAATACGTATATACTTGAAACAACACCAAGTTTTTGGCGCCGTTGCCGAGGATTTGTGATTAAGATTCCTTCATTTGGATTTTTCGATCGTGATTTGAAGAACCTTTCGTCTTCGAAAGTTGCGTCTTTTGAAAAAATCAAAAATAAATAAAAAATTTAAAAATATAATAAGTAAAAAATATTTTTCTTTTTCTTTTTACTATAAGTAGAAGTTTAAATATAAAAAAATATACAAAAATATTTGCTCTTCCGAATTTTTTGATTTTTATTTTGTTTTCTCTTAATTACTAAAATACACATTAATTTAATTCTCTTACTAGAGAATTTGTGAATATTCCATTAATAAGTTTCCGAACTTAAGATTCAAAATTTACCGTCTTGTGTCACTTACGAAAAAGGCGCACCTTTTTTGTGAAATAAGCTATTAGGAGGGTTGTTCCACGGAACTACGACCCGAAGGGACAAACGTTTTTAAGGCGATTCGCTCTCACTACGTCCCCCGCTTGCAAATTTTACTTAAGTTTGTTGATTATTCGGTAAAACAAAAATATTTTTGTGTATATATATTTTTCTCTTTTCCTTTGTTTTTTAGTGCATGCGCACTAGAAATTCCAATTTTCTAAATAATTCAAACGTAACAATTCCAAGACGTCAAAATAGAGGACGTGCTCCAAACGTAGTCTAACCCGAGCTTCGTACTATCATTGAAGTTGCACCAATGGCGGAAGGTACAATGGAAGAGCTACTCCGTGCACCCACGGAAGGGTATGGAGAAGCTATCGTTTTACCAGAAATGAATGCAGATCATTTTGAGATTAAAATAAATTTGTTACAACTAGTTTAAGCTAGCCCGTTTCACGGTTTTGAGAGGGAAAATCCCCACGCTCATATTAATAGTTTCAAAGGATTACCTCGACTTTACGATTTTGAGATGTACCGAACGATGTTATTAAGCTTATGATGTTTCCTTATTCACTCGAGGGAGCCGCTAAAGTTTGGTACGAGAAAGAACCACCTAATTCGATCTTAACCTGGGAGGATCTCGTAACCAAATTTATGAATCAATTTTTCCCTCCCTCGAAAACCACTCACTTAAAGAATGAAATCTCTTGTTTTACACAAAAATTCGAGGAGACTTTTAGTGAAGCATGGGAACGATTTAAGGAAATGCTTAGAGCTTGTCCTCACCACGGATTTACGGAGTTAACTCAAGTTGATACCTTCTATAACGGTTTAAACGAGAACGATCAAGACTCCTTAAATGCCGCGGCGGGTGGAAATCTTTTGAGTAAGACGACTAGAGAGGCTTTGAACATAATTGAGAATAAATCAAAAGTTCGTTATTCACGTAATAAATCGAATGTTTCTAGGATGAATACAACTTCTAGGGAAAGTGTTAGTAAAACGGATGAAAGAATTGATAAGCTTGCGGACCAACTTTCGACCTTAGTTGAGATTGTTTCTAAAAAAGTTGTCACTCCCGCTCCGGTTAAAGCGGTTGAGGAAATTTGTGTTACTTGTAGTGGGCCTCATGCTTGGTACAATTGTCCTAATACCGATAACAATCAATCTAGTGTTTGTGCGGCAATGGGTACTTACAATCAAGTAAACACTCCAAACCGTGTTAGTAACCAAATGGTACCACCCGGTTTTGCTCCGATGCAAAACAATGGTCAAAATAGGTATAATCAAAATCAAGGTCAAGGGAATAATTTTAATCGGGGAAATAATTTTCATGGTAATCAAGGTTTTCAAGCTCAAAATAATCATGCTCCAAATTTTCAAAATCAAGGATTTCAAAACCAACCTTTTCAAGTTCCTAATAATCAAGTTCAACAAGAGTTTTCAAATGAGTTTTCAAGTTACAAGAGAACTAATGATCAAATGATGAGAAACATGCAAAATCAAATCAATTCGTTGAAAGGGGAGAATTTAAGAATGAAATTTAAAACACGATGAAGACTCAACAAGCCATCTTGATGAATCAACAAAATGTCTTTCAAACTAACTAGCATGCAAACGAGTCGATTAAAATGATTAATTTATTGATATTTCATGCGAGGATAGTGTTGGAGAAGTTTTAAGATTGAAAAAATAAAATCATTTCATGAGTGGTAGTACCACTTCGCTTTTTGATTCTAGTCCTAGTCTCACATCTTTTGAGACTAGCGATTCTCTTCTTGAGGAGTTCGCCGATGAACTCGCTTTTCTTAACCCATTTCCACCGGGAAATGAGGATGTTGATATTGAAGCAGAACTTAGAGAAATTGAATTATTGCTTAACCGTGATCCGTCAACAAATTTTTCACCTACGTTTACGATTGATCCTAATCCCAAGAAGTTCACCGATGAACTTGCTCCAGCTTGCTTACCTCTACCGAGAGACGATGAATCATTTCTTAAGGAGGATGTTCAAAAAGAAAATTTTCAAGTTTATTCAAACCCTCTTTTTGAATTTAATGACAATTACAACTCCAGTAACATTAATCCTCTTTTTAAAGAGATGTTGGAGGATGTCGAGAGCAAGGACTCCAATGTTTCTAATTATGATGAGTCAGCTTTACTTAACACACCTCTTTTCGATGAGGATGAGTGTTTCGACCCAGGAGGCGATAATGATGAGATCGATGCTTTTCTAGCTATTGAAGTTTCTACTAATATTGAGGAAGGTTATTATGACTCAGAAGGAGACGTATTCTATCTTGAGAGTTTACTTAGTGATGATACCACCCATAATCTCTCTCCCGAATTGTTTTTCGATAATGAACCACAACACTTTAAAAATGAATTCAACCATGATACTTTGATAACTTTTTCTCCCAAGAATGATCCTCTCCACCATGAGTTCGCCGGTGTACTCATAACACTTCCTCCAAGAATTGTTAGAGAATACAAGAAATATATTAGTCGAATGTGGTTGCTATGCGGAAATTCATCTTTCTGGTCGCCAGAAAATTTTTATGCTAGTCCAAATACGATCATCGGGTCTCTTCCCACATTTCCTATTCCCGTTGAGGATAATGGCTCTCTTAGGGAAGAGATTGATATATTTTCCTGTCCGGATGATTCGATACCACCGGGTATTGAGAGTGATTTTGACTCAGAGGAGAAAATTATTTTTCTTGACAACTTGCTTAACGATGATATTTCTGTTCCCGAATATGAGCGTTTTACCGTCGACATTAAGCCCGATGCACCTGTGATAAACAATTTTGATGAGATTAATGAAGATGAATGTTTTAACACTAGGGGAGGTGAGATTAATGTTGAAGTTGATGATTCCTTCACATTGTGCATTCGGACTTTTCTCCCGTTTCTCACCTACCTTGAGGTTTCTCCTTTACTTCTCTCCACCAGGAGTGAAGACACCATTTTTGACCCCGGCATCTCCACTTAGAGCCGGTGGCATCTCATCAGGATGGAACTTTCATGTGCTTTAATGTTTATCCAAACATTAATGAAAGCCCGATTGAGATTTTCTCTTCCATTTGCTTTCCCCATGGACAACTTAATGTGGGTATCGAGTCAAGCTATGTGACTCGGTTACCGAAAACAAAGCGCTTCATGGGAGGTACCCCATGCTTATCAATCTATCTTCTTTCTTATTTCTAATGTGATGTGAGGAGGCTTGTACTCTTCCGATTCTTGTTGTTTGTGCTTGTGATTGTTTGTAGGATTGACCCAAAATTTTTGAAGACTCTCGTGTTCGGTGTTTTGTCCCGGTCCACTCGAGCTTCCTAGCCTTTGCTTGCCATTAGTTTGGGGAAATCCGATATCCTAGATTATTATCGACTAACATTTATCTTGTAGCATACTTGATAAATGGCTTGAGATTTTTGTGATACTTTTTCCATGCTTGGATTATGCATTCGACTTTTTGAGTTATAGTATGGGTATAAGCCTTAGATTAGGAAACATTGAGGACAATGTTTAGTTTTAGTATGGGGTAGTATATCTTCGATATGATCTTACCTACCTTTCTTGTGTAATGCTCCCGGTACTTTCCAATGGTGTATGATGGCCATATTCCATGATATGATCAAAAAGACTATGAAGTGTTTATAGATGATTTCTTAGTTTTTGTGGATAGTTTTGATTTGTGCCTCTCCAATTTAGAAAAGATGCTAAAAAGGTGTGAAGACACAAATTTAGTTCTAAATTGGGAGAAGTGTCACTTTATGTGTAGAGAAGGAATTGTGTTAGGTCATAAAAATTTTGATGTGGGAATTGAAGGGTCGATCGTGCTCTAAGTCGATTGTTATCGCCTAACTCCCTACCCGACTACCGTAAAAGGTGTTAGGAGTTTCCTAGGTCATGCTGGTTTTTATCGACGATTTATCCAAGACTTTTCCAAAATAGCTAGACCTATGACTCATCTTCTTGAGAAGGAAACACCGTTTGTGTTTTCTAAAGATTGTATTGATGCTTTCGAGACTCTTAAAAAGAAGCTTACCGAAGCTCCGATCTTAGTTGTCCCCGATTGGAACCTACCTTTCGAACTTATGTGCGATGCGAGCAATTTTGCGATTGGTGCGGTTTTGGGAAATCGATGCGAAGCATTTTCAGCCATATAATATGTAGTAGACATGACCGAATCTCAATTAATTACACGTACGGTGGAGAAAGAAATGCTTTGCCGTTGTATCTGCTTTGTAATGTTTTCGGCCATATCTATGGTCATATCTAAAAAACATAGTGTATAAGGAGCATTGGCTTTAAAATACCTTATGAATAATAAGTATGCCATAAGACCAGGATTGCCTCGGTGGGTGCTCCTCTACAAGAATTTGATATCACCATCGTGATAAAAAAGGAAGTGAAGAACCTCGCAGGCCGATCATTTTATCTAGGGACTTGAGAATCTCATAAGGATGTGTTAAGGAAAATAAAGACCTAAATAAACAAAATTTTCCTTTAGAGACTTCTAGGTGTAATATCAAGTGGAAAGTACCCCATTGTTTGCCGATTATGCAAATTCATGCGGGAATTTGATAATCAAATGATGTCGATCAACAATAGAAGTAGTATTTCCACGGACGCTAAAAATTACTTTTGGGATGATCCTCGATCTTTTTTCGTATTTGTAGCGGGATCAAATCATTCAACGGTGTGTGCATGGGCAAGAAGCTAATGATATCCTCAAAGCTTGTCATGAAGGACCCACCGGGGCCATCATAGTGCCAATCTCACCGCTCAAAAAGTATTTGATGCTGGTTTCTTTTGGCCGATCATATATCGAGATGCCCATACTATAATCAAATCTTGTGATACGTGTCAAAGACAAGGCAAAATTTCATAATGAGATAAGATGCCTCAAAACGCTATTTAAGTTTGTGAAATCTTTTATGTATGGGGTATCGATTTTATGGGATGATTTCCGTCTTCACGTGGGAATAAATACATCCTCGTAGTCGTTGAATTTCTTTCGAAGGGGGTGGAGCGATGGCGCTCCCCACCTATGAGCTCAACGTTGTAGTTAAGTTTTTTGAAATCTTTTTGCTCGATTCGGAACACTAGAGTATTATAAGCGATGTTGGGACCATTTTTGTAATGATCAATTGCTAAAGTAATGTTTAAGTATTGGGTCACTAATTCGTCTTTGCTACCGCTTATCAACCTTAAACGAGCGGTAGTGGAGGTGTCAATCGCGTTAGAACGTATTCTAGAAAGGACGATTGGAGAAAATCGTGCCTCATGGTCTGACAAACTAGATGACGCTTTATGGGCATTCTGTACCTCTTTTAAGACACCGATTGGTTGTACGCCTTACAAACTCGTGTACGGAATGTCTTGTCATTTTACCCACCACCATATCTGTGTTAGAGCATAAAGCATATTGGGCTTTGAAACATGCTAATTTCGATCTTAAAACCGCGGGTGATCACCGGAAGCTTCAACTTAATGAACTTAATGAGCTTCATGATCAAGCTTATGAGAATTCTTTGATATATAAAGAGAGGACGAAGAAGCTTCACGACTCTAAGATCAAAAACCGCATTTTCAATGTTGGTGATCGAGTTTTACTCTTCAACTCTCGTCTAAAGATATTCTCGGGAAAGCTTAAAACTCGTTGGTCAGGACCTTTCACCATCACCAAAGTTTTTCCATACGGAACCATCGAGTTATCTCAACCCGATGGTCCAAACTTTAAGGTGAATGGTCATCATGTGAAGCATTACTTCGGAGGGGACTTACCACCCAAGGTAGTCCAGGATCTCCAAACTTTCCCCAGGACGATGGACTACGGGATGAGTCAGCTATGTGACTCGGTTTACCAAAACAAAGCGCTTCATGGGAGCACCCCATGCTATCCATTTTCTTCTTTTCTTATTTCTTTTATGTGATGTGTGAGTTTGTACTCTTCCGATTCTTGTTGTTTGTACTTGTGATTTTTTGTAGGATTGACCTAAAAATTTTGAAGACTCTCGTGTTCGGTGTTTTGTCCCGGTCCACTCGAGCTTCCTAGCCTTTGCTTGCCATTAGTTTGGGGAAATCTGATATCCTAAGATTATTATCGACTAACATTTATCTTTTAGCATACTTGATAAACGGCTTGAGATTTTTGTAATACTTTTTCCACGATTGGATTATGCATTCGACTTTTTGAGTTCTAGTATGGGGTTTTAAGTCTTAGACTAGGAAACATTGAGGACATTGTTTAATTTTAGTATGGGGTAGTATATCTTCGATATATGACTTGGCCTACTTTTGCGTGTTCTCACGTTACCCATTTTTTTTTTTTTCCCATAAAAATTTTAAATTTTTAAGTTTTAATATCTAGTTTATTTTTCCTGTTTAAAAAAAAGTTGAAAAAAGAGTTGAAAAATAAAAAATAGCTGACACGAATGTAGGTTTTCCGTTGGTGAGAACGAAAAGTAAATTTTGACCTGACCGGTTTTATATCTTAGCTTTCTCCTTAACGTAAATAATGATTTTTGCTAAATCTTAAAAAAAAAAATTTTTTTATACAAGGAGCTATAATTACGCAAGTCTAGCTTAACAAAGTCAAGACTTTGCAAGTTCCATAATTGATTTAAATAGCGAAGATCGATTTATTAGAGTTGAGGATTGTGCCAGATCTATGTGACTTGTTTTCAAGTGCCGATCTATAATTCGTTAGGTAAAGTTTTCACTGGAGTTTCTTTCTTAGGAAATTTTTAAATTGTGTAGAACAGAAGATGTTAGAGTTAGTGTATAAGTTTGACTGCAAAACTTAGAATAGTGGATTCTTTAGGCTCGAAGTGTTTATTGGGCTTTTTCTCCATCTGGCTTGTTTACCTTTATTTATAAATGTTTAATGATAGAGTTTAAGCGGTTTTTGGTTAATAATTAGTTATATACAGTTTTCTTTAAGTTCCATTGTATTAAGATGAGTAACATTAGGAATAATTAATTTGATATTATATATATCACATTAATATAAATATTGTGCTTATCTTTTGCTGCATCTTGCCGGCTCACAACCGATGTTGCAGCCTTCTAAAAGGTCGAGGAAATTACCGAGTTCGAAATATGTTTGTTGCATCTTGCCGGCTCACAATCGATGTTGCAGCCTTCTAAAGGACCGAGATTTAATAATGTTGCAATAATAATAATAATAAAGCCAAATTTTGACTCCGAGGTTATCTAAATAAAGCCTCTGTCTCTGGACTCGTAGTTGAGTTGTTTCGGATGAAATAAAAAGGGTAACCCCTAAATCATGCAAAATTAGAACCTTAATGTGGACCTTATTCACACCACATCGTCTCTTTAGGAAAGGATTTCAAGCTATTAATGGTCTAAACCGGGTTTACTTTATTAATAAGGACATAATTTATTTGTTACCAATAATAATAATAAAATCCTTAGAGGAAATTAGGAATAAGGTAGGAAAATTAAGTACACAAATAGTTTTTATGAGTAGTGTTAGCATCATAACTTGTATTTTGCAATGATCTTGTTTTTAAGCTTGGCTTGGAGAGGTGAAAGTCGGGGACGATGAATTTATCAATTTGGACACTTTTTGTGCTTTTTGTTCCGTAATCCTAAAAGTTATCAATGAATAATGAAAGCAATACATTATATCACATATGAATAAGTTGTAAGTTGTAAATTAGGAAAATTATAAAAAATAATAAATAAATAAATAAATAAATAAAAGAAAAGTTTTGAAAAATAGGGAAATGGGGTGTTTTAAAGCTTGTGATTTCTTAACTCTCCCCACAAAAGACTTTGCTACTTTTCAAAGGATTAGTTTGGGGAAGTTTTGAGGTATTTGGTTTTAGAGCATATAATATTGCGTGAGGACACGGAAATCAATATCTAATAAATTAGTTAGAAATCTTAATGTCTCTGAACTGAGAAAAGGTCAATTCCCTACGCGGGTTCATTCCACTAAGGGATCATAGGTTAGGCGAGAATGCGGTTTAGAGCCCAACGAGTTTAGATGCCTTTAGGAGAACGAGTGAGTAAACATTGCACTTTAGAGTTAAATTCATAAAAAAATAACTAGGTAAGCACATTTTTCCCTTAGATAAGTAATCTTTATTTCTATCCCAATTATTTATTTCTCTTGCAATTTAATCATCAAACCTTTTTCAAAACTATGACAATTAGAACTTAAATTTTAGACCTCCCATTTGCTCTTGGGAACGACCTCGGATTTACCAATCATACACTATACACGACCGGGTTCTTTTCCCATTAGTGCGTTGCAGACTATAGGTAGTCGAGTTTTACAAATTTAAAACTTGGTAATTGATTTAAACATAAACATGCATCAAGTTTTTTGCGCCACTGTCGAGGAGCTGAATAGGTTTTGAATTTGAGTTTTTGTAAATATTTTGTTTATATTTATATTTTAGTGTTTTTCAAATTCTTGTTATTCTTGTTTTTCTTTTGAGAGCACATTCTACTAATTTCTCATGTTAAATCAAGTGCATAATTCTGTTGGTTTCAGAGAGGAGGAACCTGACATTGAAAACATGACACCAAATGAGTATTTGAAGTATGAATCCGAGAAGAAAATTCGATTATGGAGGAGTGTTCGACCTAAAGATAGCCCAACAGGGTACAAAAAGGCGGATATTGACTCTTTTCACCGGGATAAGAGTAGAACTTTTAATTATCCGTATTATTATGAGGATATTGAGATCGAAAAGTATCACGAACTGTCACACCTCGTCTAAGGCGGAAACACGAGGCGTGACGGAGGGATTGATCATCATAACACATGGTGTCAATACAGAGAAAACTAAATGCATACCGAATAAAAAGTGCTACGACGTCCTCCAACAACAAGTGGATACTTGTGCTGTAACTAGTCGAATCACATCACATGGTCAAAAGTATTACAAAGCAACTCCCAAACTCGGAGTAATACATGTCTAAAGAGATCAGATTACATAACCATAAATGAAACGTCTTAAATGCAGTATGCCAAAGAAAGATCCTAAAGGGATACTCTTAGGTCTACTAAAGGCCTTCTAACTTGACTTCACTGAGCATTCGCATCATCTGAAAATGATACTCGAGAAAGTCAACATAAAGTTGATGAGCTCGTAGGTTTAGAGTATAAACGCAGTTGCTATGCCAGAATTTAAGTGGGACAATAGTGCAATACAATTGAGAAGTGCAAGCAGTGTAAATAGTGTTCCAACAGCAGTATAACAATTCATATCTTATCCTAACAAGTCAATCAATCACTAGTTCAATAGTAGGCCAAGCGCTTATAGATTTTTGAACCTATCACTTACCAGCTGGAGCTGCACAGTCAGCTAAGTAGTAGTATGTAGAAATCCAAATACCATGCATGAACATATACAGCAGTATTCACATATGCTATTATAGGCACATAACATTGTCCAAAAGTGTAGAAACAGTTTAGCACATAAGTAAAACAGTTTGAAAAGATTTGAGTATCATTTCCCCCCAAAAGAAAATAGTTTAAAAGTGGGGCTAAAAGAACTCACCTTAAATAAGGATGAATAGCAGCTGATATAAGATGATCAAACAACAACGTGCAATGGCGCCCAGTCATGACCTAACAATTAATGTCCGAGTCAGGAATGTATTTATAATGTATACTTAAAGTTGATGAATATGAGTTTTAAAAGAGTTTTGTATCACTGTCTCTAGTATTATTGGTTGTGTGGTGGTTGACAAGTTTGACTCGAAGAAAATACGTCAAGTATATATATTAGATTTCACATACTTTTATTATTTAAAGAAAGTAGGCAAGTAAAGCAAATAAGAAGTAAATAAATAGACGATAAGCAATTAAAATACGATTAGATGCTTAAATTATAAGAAATAACACGTTTTAAATATACGAAATAAATAATAGAAGTTTTATAATTTATAAAATTATAAAATATATTTTTCGTCTTTTAGTCGATTATTAAAATAATAATATTTTACTATTTCATCTTTTTGTTGGATTTTTAAAAAAGTAAGTTTTTTGAAAAAATATTTCTAAGTATAATATTTTTGTAAAATATCAGCATGACTTGTTTGTTTATAAACGCTTTCAAAGGTCGTAAACCTTATTCCCAAACACTTTTTCACACTTATACCAATTTTCGACAAAACACCAAATCCTACGTTTACGCTACGTTTTACCAAAAAACATTTTAAACGACTATTTTAATTATCCTAAAATTATATAAGTATAAACTAAATAAATCGATCGAGACTCGTTTTAAATGTTCAAGTTTACTTGTTTTTCACTTATTGGGCCATAAGGCCCAATGTTAGTCCAAAATCATTAGTCTTAGCTTTTAGTCCATAATAGGCCCAATATCGAGTTTACTAATTATTCCAAATAATGGAAACCCCAATAATATCAATAAGCCAAATACCAAGGTTAAATAAGCAAAAGTAGTAAGTTAATAAAATAAGCCGTGTAGCCAAATAAGCCATAAGCCGCGAGCTTAATGGGCTCATTTTGGGCTATCCGACCTAATGATCACAACTAGCTATCCAACCTCTTAAACTGACACTTTTCAACTAAAATAAGCACTATGAATAAGTTGAAAAATAAGCCAAACGAAGACCCCAAAAATGAGCCGAAGCTTGTTGGGCCTTGGTTGGGTCGTTGACATGTATAAGCCTAAACAAACACTTCCAAAAATACAATAAGCCCAAAATAAAATCAATAAGCTATATAATAAGCGAGTAAACACTTTTAGTATCAAAATAAGATAGCACATAAGCCACAAAAATAAGTCGAGACCACAAAGGGTACAAATAAGCTGCGGCTTATTTGTCCTTTTTGGGCCGAAAGTTATATATGCACAAAATAAGCTATAACGAGCTTAAAAATAAGCCGTTAAGCTACAAAGCCTTTTTAGTCTAAAAAATAAGCCACGAAATAAGCAATAAAAATAGTACCAAAAGTTTAAATGACCAAAAAAACTTTCCATTTTGTTTCCTTTTGTTGACGAGCCCAAATAAGCCACAATAAGCACTCGTGTGCTTATTAATAAGCCAAATAAGCTATAAGTACTTATGACCAAAAGTTTTATTTCACCAACACAACCATAAAATTAGAATGATACTTTCCCTATGTTTCTTTTCCAATTCATACAAACCAAACGCACCCCTTTTATCATTTCTATAACTTTTTTTAGCTTTTCATTTTACAAAAATAAGTGTACAACTAGTGTTTATGCATCATAAGATTAACAAAAGTACAAAGATTATTAAGAAATAGTGACTTACTAATGACATCAAGCAACGTCTATTTTATAGCATCATTTATCGTATGCAATTAACCTATTTTGTGTAATTATTGCAAAGAATTGTTACTTAATGATTTATATTTGAGAATTGTAGTAATTATAGAGTACTTTGGTGAAACTTGACTAAAAGGCACGCATTCTGGAGCTTAAACAAAGATATTTTGAAGATTACTATTCTGACTACCAATACGCCGTATCTATCAAGGAAGATACGGCGTATTCGTGCCTGCACTCACCAAAGACTACGAAGGACACAAGACCAATACGCCGTATCCAGGAAAGGCAATACGCCGTATTCAAGCTATATGGTAATACAATATTCTGGAAGATATCAAACGTGGTCCCTAATCCAAGAAACTCCAATACGCCGTATCCAACACATTGGATACGTCGTATCGACACCGACTCCAGACCCTATAAATACAAAACTCAAAAACAAGTTTTAAGTGTGCTAAATCATATTCTCGATACCTAAAACACAAAAGTCGATTTTCAGAGGAGAAAAAGAGCCGAAGAGGTCTCGCAACGCATTCCAATCCATAGAAGACAACGTGTAATTTCTTATACTTTTGTAATCATTTAGTTTTTGGTATCATTCGTTAACTCAGTTAGTTTACCTTGGCTAAGCCATTACTCTTGTATTAATTATGATGTTTGAAGGCTAATACCTTCGGGTATTAGCCATTATTATGAAGATCTGAATTTTTGGTTTTGTTTATATCTCGATTTCTTAATTTATGTTTATCAATTTATACTTGTTTACATGTTTTTGTATGTGACCTATCATTCAACTAGATCTAGTGATACGGACCAAGTTATCTAGATGCCGAGATAGGTCTCCATATAGTAATTTATACATCTTGAATCATAGGATCACATGTATTATCCTTCTAAAACCGTGCTAAGGATACGCTTCTAGCTTAACTAGTTAACAGAAACTGCCTTTGGTTTATTAAACAAGTTGATTAGCAGGTGAACCTAGATAATTCAACAAATAACGTTTTAATTCCATTGGATAGTTGGACAAGTAGACTACTAGAGTATAAATTGCCATTAAGCAGTAAGTGGATAAAGTCTCTATGAGCTAAGGTTTAACAAGATCACCATTACTCTAATCCTTAAGATAGATTATAATCAGCAAATAAGGATGCTTTCTGTTGATGATTTAATTGTGTCAGAATTAATGTATCTAGGTCTTAGGATGAAGTCCCGCCTAAGTATAAGAATGATATGCCTCTTCGAGATAAGTAATCATTGCAGTAAATAAACAAACCAACTTCTAATCGGATTAATGATGGCTAGTACAATTTTCTATCATAAGGATTGACCGCTCTTTTATCTTCTGTTAATTTGCTTGCGTGGGTTAAAGTGACTTGAATTGATTGTAGTCACCAACCGAACCTGTGCCAGTCTCTCAGGCTGAAACCCCCTTTTACCTGTTAGAATTAAGATTAGAACTAACATAGGATTAGCATAGGTTTGACTTAGATTAGAATTAACTTAGATTAGATAAACCAAAATATTATTAAATTGAGAGATTTAACCTCGCTTCAAGTGTTCGACACCCTACTTACCACGAATCTACTACCGACCGGGTACACTGCCCGTTAAAGTTTTATTTTTGGTTAAGTCGGCAAAATATAAATTTAAAACTTGAATCATAAAAATATACACCACACAATGACACATCATTTTTTTAGCGCCATTGTCGGGGAGTGAAAAGTTATCTTGATTTTTATTTTATATTTTGGTTTTTAACATTAGATCTAACCCTTAGGAGTAGTGTAAATTAAATTACATATTTTGTATATTTTTATATATTTGTTAGTTTAATTGTTTGCTTGTATATTTGTTTAATTTAATTGTTTTCTTAATACATTGTTCTGGTCGATAACTCAATACGACGTAACCACTTCCATTGGATATGGCGTATCTAACTTTCTGTCTAATACAACGTATTCATTCAACTGATTAATACGGCGTATTCACCTCTATTGAATACGGCGTATCGATCATCTAAAGCAGAATTAGAATCTTAGTTTTCGTATTTGATTTCCGTGGTAATTTTTTTTCTATCCTAAAGAGCCTATCCTACTGATTGTTTATCCCTTATTTCAGGTAGTACATGGCAAGGAGTTTAACGAATGAACTATTCACACCTTTCAAGGATCCGGAACGAGAATTTTAATCATCTAGGAAGCACTTCAAGACACTAAGTCTTGACGAATTAAGATCGCCTGATTTCAATTTATTATTTTACCAAGAATACTTGGATGAAGAAGTTCCAGAAACAATGGCGGAAACCATGGAGCAGTACATGAGCAAAACTCGAGCCGACTATGGATCGGGAGTTGTTAGGCCTAAAATTGAAGACAACGATAATTTTGAACTAAAAGGCCAATTTCTCAAGGAACTACGTACTAACACCTTCAACGGTTCAGATCATGAAGATGTGAACGAACACATTGAGAAAGTTCTTGAGATCGCCGATCTATTTCACATTCCAAATATTACTATAGACCAAGTGATGCTTAGAGCATTCCTTATGTCCTTAACTGGAGCCGCAAGTCGTTGGCTGAGAAACGAACTAATTTGTTCAATTATAACTTGGGATGGTCTTAAAACAAAATTTTTGAACAAATATTGTCCACTAACTCGAACTGCAAAGAAAATGGAGGAAATCAACAACTTTTAGCAAGAACCAGATGAAAACCTTTACCGATCATGGGAGCGATTTAATGAACTCTTGATTAAGTGTCCTCAACATTATTGAACGGAGATGCAGGAGGTAATCTGGTTCTATAATGGATTGGGAATTCCTACTCGACAGATTCTTGATTCAAGAGGTGCAATACCATCTAAGACTACTGCTGATGCAAAGGTGGCCATCTAAGAAATGGCTAAATACTCTCAAAAATGGCACAATGGTACATCTAGGTCAAGAAGTACTAAAACTTCTAATGGATTGGCAGCTATAAAACACAACTCAATAATCTTGGAAGAGAGATCAAGAAAGTAAATGAAAAAGTATATGCTGCTCAAGTTGGATGCGAACAATACAAAGGACCCCATTACATCAAAGATTTCCCACTGAAAGAAGAATGGAAAACCCTCGAGTAAGCTTACTATACACAATTTGGTGGACCTTTTCAAGGAGGGGGATATAGAGCAGCAGCTCCAGGATTCTATCAAAGGAACAACGCGAATCCTTCATACCAAGAACGAAGGCAATCTATGGAAGATACCCTGAGCAAGTTTATGTGTGAATCAGCGAAGAAACATGAAGAAAACTCCAATTTGATTAAAGAAATCCAAGCTTCAACAGATTCTGCCATTCCTAACCAAGGAGCATCGATTAAAACTTTAGAGATTCAAATCGGGCAAATAAGCAAGGTACTACAGGAAAGAGGATTTAGAAGTCTACCTAGCTCTACTGAAGCGAACCTGAGAGATTAAGTCAAATCAATTTTGACTAATATTGAAGCTGATTTATACTTGATACGCCTTATTGGATCCAACCAATACACCATATCCACTGGACAGAACCGTACACTCATGTACGAGACAAGACAAATGACGATTTCATTTCTAAGTCGTTTGAATAGATACTACTATGATGAAAAGAAGGGATCATATGGACCGCAATTCTCAGAAGCTCACTCCAAAGCTTTACATATCAATAATTCCATACCCCGAAAGGAGAAAGACCCTGGAGTTTCACTTTACCTTGCTTTATTAATAATGTTTGCTTTGATAATGACCTTGTTCACTTAGGAGCTAGCGTTAGTGTTTTGCCTCTCTCGACCTACCTTAACTTAAGATTTGGCGAATTAGCTCACACAAATTTGTAGTTGAATTGGTAGACAGGACATTGAAATATCTAGAAGGAATAGCTGAAAATGTGCTAGTAGGTATTGGTAAATTTGTTTTCCCAGTAGACTTTATAATTCCAGATATGCCCGAGGATATCAAAGTGCCCTTGATCCTCGAAAGACCATTTTTGTCTACTGCCCGTGCTAAGATTGATGTTTATAAAAGAAAGATTAATTTAAGGGTCAGGGAAGAAAGGATTATTTTCACAAGTGTTAAACTTGCTAGTAGTTTAATTAAGAAGGTCTACATGCTATGTTTAAGAGAAATAATGGAGCTTGATTTAGAAGCTAGGCTTATGGGAGAGACTTTGGTGATTAATAGATCATTAGACCCTTTGAATGTAGATTACATCAAATAAATGATCTAAATGAACCATTTGAGCTTAGAAGAAATCAAGATGATGATTTGATGCCCACCATTAAGGAATGTGAGGTAATTGAGGAATTTAAAACTAGGGATGATGAACATGATACTAGAATTGATGATTACCCTAGTTATTGCGACTATGAAAAGAAGATCCATAAAGATTGTGCTCACAACTTAAAGTTTTCTTGCATGATAGGATTTGAATTTACACACGCTAACTTCTTACCATTATTGTATGTCAATGTGATGTCCAAAGAGTTTCATAATTCTACAATGAAAGATAAATGGTGTACAAAGGGAATAATGTTGTAGGAGCCTTAATGAATGTGCCTATTTTTGTTGGAACCTTTTCTGTTGTGACGGATTTCATAGTTTTAGAAGATATGGATGCTTATCGTGATGAAGGAATGGGCGATGTTATTTTTGGTGAACCTATTTTAAGAGATGTTGGAATTAAAGCGAGATGGTTTGAAGGGATGATTACCATTTATAATGGTAATGATGAAGTAACTTACCAAATGGTGCGATTACATCCGAGGTTTAAACACCACACTAATGAGCAATGCACCAAGATCCCACCATTACTGAAGGTAAGTGATGAAGATAAAAAAATGGAATCTCGCATCCATACCAAAAGCTTATGGGGTTATACAAAGAAGTCTTGAACTTAGGACCCGATTACATCCGAGATGCGAGGACGAAAGAATGGCTCACACGCGGGCACATTAGCGTGCATGAGATGGAATGAAAGGAGAAGCTGAAGAAAAGTCTAACTTAAAAACTTCGCTGTAAACAAAAGTGCTTCCCTGGAGACAACCCGGAATGTTATTTAATTTTATCGAGTTTGTCTTCCCAGACATCAATACGGTGTATCCGCTCCATACCATACGGCATATTGATTGTCTGGACGTTATCAGTCTTTATTTTTTATGCATATTAAAAACATTATTGTCAGTTCTGGCAATACGGCATATTCATGCACATGATATGGCATATTCACCAAACTGACTCGTATTTAGTTTAGTTTAGTTTAAATTAACCGTCGGTACCAAGAATAAGAATGCATGTTTTTCCTATTTTTACATAGGACCTTGGAAGCAAAGAAATATCAACGAATATTAGTGGAGAATTTACAAATCTAGAGATCTTGAAGTGTTGGAGTCTTAAAACCTCAAGGCGGCTGTTCAACACGAATTATTGCTCAATAAACCTACATGGAGAATCTACCGAGCAAAATATCAGGGGAGTTTCTCATTCTAATTCTTTTTAAATTCACATATTTAATGTTTTAACTATACAACAAGGTCATTGTATAATTCAAGTGGGGGATGGGAATTAGAATGTTTACTTGTCTTATTTTTCACACTAAAATGCTTAAATTATACTCAAATTTAAAATTTTTTCAAGCATACTTTTATGAAATTACTTGATACATAACCTGCTGACAATAACCCTTGTTAGATATTGTGAGAATTTAGCCTTATCTGTTTCCAAATGTTTACCCAAATTCCACAAAATATGGGTGTACCGGTGATGTAGTAGACTTTAGAACCTGGCTTGGTATATCACTCGAGACTGCAATGATGAGTACTATGGATTTAGATGGAGTAACTTGTTTAAATTGGTAAATTTTAGGATTGCACCCAAATTGCCTTTACATGTTGCTTATTAACTAACTACACCAGTTATTTAACCCCCGTATAAACCCTTTGTTTACTCTCACTTTAAGAGTAAGATGCCCATAGAACAACCCGTAGAGCCAATCCTTTAGGAACTACACCAATTGTTTCGTTACACCTTTACACCTTAGCCTACCCTGTTAGATTAAGTTTATTTTACAGTTGCTAGTTGCTTAAAGTGTAAAGTTTGTATTTCTCGAGTCTTGTGTCAAAATTTTCTATCTTTGGTACGGTTGGAAGAATTTGCGCATCGCAAATGGGAAAGTATATTATAGTCAAAACTCGTGTATTTTTACTACCATTGCAATTATTGGTACGTCCGAAGAATGAAGAAATTATCAAAGGAATTATCTGGAATTATTATGATCGTAAAGATGGTGAAACTACTCCGAGTTTCGTATATAGTTAGATGCAAAAATAAAAAATAAAAATAATAAAATAAATAAATAAATAAAACAAAAATAATTATAAAAAAATCAAAAAATTAGAAAAATCACAACAAAAAAAGAGAAGGAAAGTTTGAAGATAATCGTTTCGCAACTACCAATGGAATTAAACGAAGAATCGATTATTCGTTGATACAAATCGACGATGTAGAGTATTGTATATAGTAGAAGATATCACCACTTTCCCTGTAATGTATGTAAAGTATGGGATGATTGGGAAGTTGACCGTTACGGGAACGCCAACTTAGGTTGTTGTTTTTTATCTATGATCAAGACGTTGTAAATAGTCATGTCTTTATCATGGTAACGGTAGGGAAAAAGTGTCTAGCAACTTGTATTTTAGACTTAATCTATTTGTTTCGTAATTTTTATTTAACCATAATTTACTTCTCTTTCCTAATGACTAGTCGCTGGTTTTACGCGAATGAAGATTTGTACGAGCATACATGTCTATTTCGTTGTTACAGCCATGTATGCATGTCTCAGCTACCTTGTTGGTTTATGACTTTTGGTGAAATTTAGAAGGTCCCTACCCTATATCATTCTTCATCCTAACCGTTGGTTAAATTCGAATAAGGATGTGATCGAAGACACATGTCTATTCCGTCATTACGGTCGTGTATGTGTGCTTCAGCTTCCTTGTTGGAGTGGTACTTCTGGTGAAAGATTGTAGAATGATCAACCCTAAGCTTTATCTTATAAACCCATATTTACATTTATAAACTTGTTACTCCTTAGCTTTATCAGTGGAGATGTGTATCCTTGCCAAGCTTATGATAGAATATTTGTCACGACCGAGCAATTGAGCGAATTAGTTACATGTTACCACATAGATTAGTTGAGCGATTTGAGTGTTTTCATCTTTCTATTTCGTGAGGTGTTTGGTTGTGTATTTGTAATAGATCAAATAAATGATTTAACGAAAAATATCCTTTGGGATACATTTTTATAGACTTCTAAAGGCTACTTGAGGACAAGTAGGATTCAAGTGGGGGGATATTTGATGACATCAAATAACGTCTATTTTATAGCATCATTTATCCCATGTAATTAACCCATTTTGTGTAATTATTGCAAAGAATTGTTACTTGATCGTTTAAATTTGAGAATTGCAGTAATTATGGAGTACTTGGTAAAACTTGACTAATAGGCACTCATTCTGGAGGTTAAACAATGATATTTTGAAGATTACTATTCTGACTACTAATACGTCGTATCCATCAAAGAAGATACGGCGTATCCATGCCTGCACTCACCAAAGACCACGAAGGAAGCAAGACCAATACGCCGTATCCAGGAAAGGCAATACGCCGTATTCAAGATATATGGGAATAAAATATTCTGGAAGATATCAAACATGGTCTCTACTCCAATAAACTCCAATACACCGTATCCAACACATTGGATACGCCGTATCGACACCGACTCCAGACCCTATAAATACAAAACACAAAAACGAGTTTTAAGTGTGCTAAATCATATTCTCGATACCTAAACCACAAAAATTGATTTTCAGAGGAGAAAAAGAGCAGAAGAGGTCTCGCAATGCATTCCAATCCATAGGAGACAACGTGTAATTTCTTATAATTTTGTAATCGTTTAGTTTTTGGTATCATTTGTTAACTCGGTTAGTTTACCTTGGCTAAGCCATTACTCTTCTATTAATTATGATGTTTGAAGGCTAATACCTTCAGGTATTAGAAAGTATTATGAAGATCTGAATGTTTGGTTTGTTTATATCTCGATTTCTTAATTTATCGTTGTATGCTTGTTTATGTTTATTAATTTATACTTGTTTACGTGCTTTTGTATGCGACCTATCATTCAACTGGATCAAGTGATATGGACCAAGTTATCTAGATGCCGAGATAGCTCTCCATATAGTAATTTATACATCTAGAATCATAGGATCACAAGTATTATCCTTCTAAAACCATACTAAGGATAGGATTCTGGCTTAACTAGTTAACGGAAACTGCCTTTGGTTTATTAAACAAGTTGACTAGCAGGTGAACCTAGATAATTCAACAAATAATGTTTTGATTCCATCGGATAGATGGACAAGTAGACTACTAAAGTATAAATTGCCATTAAGTAGTAAGTGGGTAAAGTCTCTATGAGCTAAGGTTTAACAAGATCACCATTGCTTTAATTCTTAAGATAGATTATAATCAGCAAATAAGGATGCTTTATGCTGATGCTCTAATTGTGTCAGAATTAATGTATCTAGGTCTTAGGATGAAGTCCCGCCTAAGTATAAGAGTGATATGCCTCTTCGAGATAAGCAATCATTGCACTAAATAAACAAACTAACTTCTAATCGGATTAATGATGGCTAGTATAATTTTCTATCATAAGGATTGACCGCTCTTTTATCTTCTGTTAATGCGTAGGTTAAAGTGTCTTGAATTGATTATAGTCACCAACCAAATCCGTGCCAGTGTCTCTGGCCGAAACCCCCCTTTTACCTATTAGAATTAGGATTAAAACTAACCTTGGATTAGTATAGGTTTGACTTAGATCAGAATTAACTTAGATTAACTAAAACTAAAATATTAATAAATTGAGAGATTTAACCTCGCTTCAAGTGTTCGACACCCTACTTAACATGAATCTACCATCGACCGGGTACACTGCCCATTAAAGTGTTGTTTTTGTTTAAGTCTACAAAATATAAATTTAAAACTTGAATCATAAAAATATACACCACACAACGACACATCACTTACAAAAGAGGGTTTTAGGAGGAGATTAAAGCTTAACCAAACAACCCAAACGTTGTTTATTTACCTAAACGATCACTAGAAACAAACCCGAGTGTATTTAAGCTTCCATATTCTTAAAACAAGATGAAAAAATATAATGTTTTTGTGTGTGTGTGTGTTCGTGCGACTCAAAGGAGAAGAGAGAAAGAGAGGATTTGTTTTATGTGTGTTTTTGGTGTTTGTGTATGTGTTTTCAAAATGCAAGATATAGACAAGGTTTTAGGAGACATAGTTACTAAAATGGTGCCATATTTTCTAATATAGGGGTCGGTCGAGTATGGGATCTAAGGGAGGGGATCCTATTTGATTTTTTTCTCTTGTGGGAATTTGGTAAAGTGCTTAGTTCGTAAGCAACGTAATCCCAAAGGTTCAAGTGTTTAAGTAAGTATTACAAATAAGTTTAGTAGTCTTAAAAATATCAAAAAAATACATTCCTAGAAAAATGTTTTAATTTAGTATAGACAATAATTTGCCATGCCGGGACGTGTTGTTTGACGTTTTAAGCTGATTGCGAGATAAATCTATTGGTAAGTGATCGAATAAAGATGTAAACATTCAAAAAGAAATAATTCAGGCATAAAGTGAACTATTGACTAAATAAATTATAAATTGACTACCGTTAGAATGGTAACTGATATGATAGAAACAAGCAAAGTAAATAAATCAATGGACTAAATAGAACATCATGAGTCTGGAAAATTGGCAAAGGGTACAGTCTACCCCCTTTAAAAGAATATCGTCCCAAAATTCAACTAGTGCTAGATCTAAAGAGATGTGGGTACTTGAGTTTCATTTGATCCTCGCGTTCCAAAGTAAATTCAGGACCTCGTTTTGAATTTCATCGAACCTTAACGATGGAAATTCTACTCCGCTTCAACTTCTTGATTTCACGCTCTAGAATCTCTACAGGCTCTTCCATAAAGTTCAACTTAGCATCAGCTTGGATTTCCATTAAAGGTACATGTAGGGTTGGGTCAGCCAAGCATTTCTTAAGGTTTGATACGTGAAACATATCATGAATAATGCTTAGCTCTTGAGGCGATCTTAATCGATAGGATACTTGACCGATCCTTTCTGTTATCTCAAAGGGTCCAACGAACCTGGGTGCTAATTAGTCTTTCTTCCCAAAGCGTACCATACCTTTACAAGGTGATACTTTGATTTGGACATGATCACCCACACTGAATTCTAAGGGTTTCCTTTGTTTGTCAGCATAACACTTTTGTTGATCGCGTGAAACGCTAAGCCGACCCTTGATCCGTGAGATCTTCTCAATAGTTTCTTACATGATCTTGGGTCCAATCAATTTTCCTTCTCCAACTTTTGCCCATAGGATGGGTGAGCGACACTTCCTCCCATAGAGTGCTTCGAACGATGGACATCTCACACTACAATAATAGCTGTTGTTGTAGGAGAATTCAACCAACGGAAGATAAACATCCCAACTTCCTCTGAAGTCGATGACGTATGCTCTAAGCATGTATTTCAAGGTTTGAATGGTACGCTCGCTTTGACCATCAGTCTATGGATGGTAAGCCGTGCTCATATCCAAACGTGTTCTTAATGCATCTTGCATCGATTGCCAAAATCGTGACGTAAAGCGACTATCTCGATCCGATATTATCAATATTGGCACACTGTGTCTTGCCACAATTTCGTTGAGGTAGAGTCTAGATAGTCTATCCATCTTAAAATCTTTACGAATGGGTAGGAAATGAGCAGACTTAGTCAACCTGTCTATAATGACCCAAATTGAATCATGCCCACTACCGGTTCTAGGCAATTTCATGATAAAATCCATGGCTATTCTCTCCCATTTCCAGTCAAGGATCTCAGGTTGCTACAGTAAGTCAGATGGCCTCTGATGTTCAGCCTTAACCTTCAAACTAATCAAGCACTTGCTAACGTACAAGGTTATATCCTTCTTCATCCCTAGCCACCATTACATATCCCAAAGATCATAGTACATCTTATCCGCTCCTGGTGTATAGAGTACCTTGACTTATGTGCTTCATCCATTATCAGGGTTCTTAAGTCACCTATCAAAGGAACCCATATTTCATCCATGTAATACAATGCTCTATCACTCATACGCTTCATCTGTTCGTCTAGCCCTCGCAACATTTCTGCTGGTGCATTGACAACCTTAGATGCTTCATTCTGAGCCGCTAATATCTTACTCTTGATACCCGACTAAAGGTTCATGTTCATAGCTCGAACTCTCTTAGGCTTAATTCTCTCTTTTCTACTTAATGCATCGGCTACTACGTTCGCCTTACCAGGATGGTAGCGAATTTCATAGTCATAGTCGCTGAAAAGCTCTATCTAAGGACGTTGATGCATGTTAAGCTCTTCCTGATCGAAGATATGCTGGAGACTCTTGTAGTCAGTATATGTGACGCTCTTCATCCCGTACAAGTAGTGTCTCCAAATCTTAAGAGCGAATACAACTACACCTAGTTCAAGATCATGGGTGGTGTAATTCTTTTCATAAATCTTCAACTGTCGAGATGCATATGTAATCACTTTGCCCCTTTGCATAAGCACCCACCCTAGGCCTTGGCATGATGCATCGCAGTATACCATGAAGTCTTCTGGCCTATCAGGGAGAGCCAGAACAGTTGCATTACACAACTTATCCTTAAAGGTCTGAAATGCTATTTTTTGTTCACCTCAAACATACTTCTTGTTCTTCTAAGTCAATATGACCCCAAACATACTTCTTGTTCTTCTAAGTCAAGATGGTAAGTGATTTGGCAATCTTAGAGAAATTCGCGATGAATCGCCAGTAATATCCTGCTAACCCTAAGAATGAGCAGACTTCCATCGGCGATTTAGGGGTTTCCCAATTCTTTACAACTTCTATGTTACTGGGGTCTACATGAATGTCATCATTGTTAACCACATGCCCAAGGAACTGCACCTCTTGCAACCAGAATTCACACTTTGAAAACTTTGCGTACAGTTTCTCCTTCTTGAGCAGGTTTAAGATTGACCCTAGATGCATTTCATGTTCCTTCTTTGTCTTGGAGTAGATCAAAATATCATCGATAAACACGATAACAAATTTGTCTAGGTAGGGTCTGCATACTCGATTCATCAAGTCCATGAATACCGTTGGTGCATTTGTCAAACCAAAGGGCATTACTGTGAACTCAAAGTGTCCATATCGAGTTCTAAATGCAGTCTTTAGAATATCGTCCTTGTGTACTCACAACTGATGGTATCCGAACTGAAGGTCTATCTTGGAGAAGTATTATGATCCTTGCAGTTGATCGAATAGGTCGTCGATTCTCGAGAGGGGATAACAATTCTTGATGGTCAACTTGTTCAACTCTCTATAGTTGATACACATCCTAAAAGAACCATCCTTCTTCTTGACGAATAATACCGGTGCTCCTTATGGCAATGAACTTGGTCAAATAAAACACTTGTCTTGGAGTTCCTTGAGTTGGTTCGATAACTTCTCCATTTTAGTAGGTGCCAAGTGATAGGGAGACTTCGCGATCGGCATTGATCCAAGGATTAAATCAATACAAAACTCATCTTCTCGGGAAGGAGGCAATCCTCATAGGTCGTCAGGGAATACCTCGAAGAAGATTCAAATGATGGCGATGTCTTCCAGTGGCTCTTCTGCTTTTACACTCATGAAATGCTTCACCTTTTATTCTGGCCATTCTCCGTAAACCTTAAGCATCTCACCATGTGGTAGCAGAATTCGAACTACCCTCTCATGGAAGACAATTTTGGCTCTATACCTGGACAACCAGTCCATCCCTATAATTACATCGAAGCTTCCGTGTCTGAACAGTGTTAGGTCTATGTCAAAGGTATGCCCCTCTATTTCTAGCTTACAACCATGTATAACCTTATTGACCTCTACTAGTTCTCCATTAGCTATTTCAATTTCATGACTAAAACCTAGACTACTAGGCTTTATATATAACAGAGGCATGAAGGTAGTGGAAACAAAGCTATAATCGGAACCAAAATCAAATAGCATTGTAGCATAGTGTTTGTTTATAGAAAACGTACCCGTCATAATGTTTGGGTCTTGGTAAGCTTCCTTTCCTCCTATCACGAATGCTCTTCCACATGCCGGATTGCCATTGTTTCTACGACCCTGACCTCCCTCAATAGCCAAAGCTTGATTTGGATGATTTCCTCCTTGTCTTTGTGCTCGATTCAACCTAGGGCATGCTGACTTATAGTGATCAGTACCCCCAAACTCATAACATGCCCTATGACCTGTTGTCGGGTTTCTGGTATTTAGTGGATTCACCATCTTGGGCCCCGCCCTACAATTCTTGGCAAAGTGCCCTAAGCGTTTGTAGTTCGTACACGCATGACAAGACGTCTCGGGGTAATGGTGGAAATTGTAGTTTATACATTTAGGTGCCGAACTCATGTACTCGTTCCTAACAGGGTTGGTGATTATGGAAAGCACTTTCCCAGTCCTAGCTCTCTTATTATCACCCTTAACATTCCATTCCTTACTCGGCTCTCTGCCATTTTCTATTTTCTCACCACTCTTCTTCAATGATCCATTCCTAACTACCTTATCAGTTAACACCTTATCTTTTAGAATGACATTCTGGATTGTAGGTGGCTTAGTTGATGCCACCATCCTATAAATCTGTGTAGCCAGACCATAGATGTACCTTTCTATCCTTTTGGTCTCAGGGGTAACCAAGTGAGGGACTAGCCTAGCAAGCTCATGAAATCGGTCAGTGTACGCTGCATGACCAGCTCCAACCATAGCGTGACTCCAGAAATCCGTTTCTAACTTCTGCATTTCATTGCTTGGACAGTACTCTTCTTTCATCAATGCCTTAAAATCTTCCCAGGTCATGCCAACTGCGGCTTCCCGACCTCTAGTCTGGACCTGGGAGTTCCACCATGTCAGTGCCTTACCGAT
>BQNB010004734.1:0-16903 GCA_026074375.1 Tanacetum coccineum | reverse complement strand
GGTTCAGCGAGAGTTTGTTGATTGGAGTTGGTTGAATTACTAGAAGTAGACATGTTGTATTAAATGACTACAAATCAAACTTGGATCATTTTGGAGATGAATTATTGTAATCATGAAGTGAACGAGCAATAACAACCTCGTCTTGAATCACACTTTAAACTGTGTTACGAAATCCAAACAAGAAGATACGAAACTTCTGAACAGTGTAACAAAACCTCAAAAATGATGTTACGAAACCTCTTGACTCTATTAGGAAACCTCTTTTTTGTGTTACAAAACCTCTAAAACAGTGTACGAAACCTCAAAGATGTGATACAAAACCTCTGATATACGAAACCACAAAGAGTACGAAACCTCTCACAATATATGAAACCTAACAGTTACCGAGAGCTATAGTATACGAAACCTATTTTCGTAATTCCCAAATAAACTCTACTTTCGTACAATAACAAGAAACCTCTTACTTTCGTGAATTCGTAGCTACGAAACCTAAGAAAACTTACTTATTTGATCTTTAACTGTTTAAAATGATAAACTTAACGTTATCCCTTCAAATTAACAAGTTTCTATGTTACGAAAGCTAGTTTAATCGTTTACGAAAGTAATTCTATGTTACGAAAGCTAAGAAATGACTTATGTATGACAGTTTACGAAAGATTTCTTCCTTATGAAAGCTTAAAATTGTCCTACGAAAGTAATTTTCCCGCCTAAAAACAGTTACCGAAACCTATCTTCTGGTTTACGAAAGCTAATAAATCCATTTTTCGATCAATTTGAATCCAAAAACATGTAATTTTCGTAAACTAGGTATTAATTCTACAATTTGATAGTTACGAAAGCTGAAGTATTGCGTTTTAAGATCAAAAACACATCAAATCATAAAACTAAACCATACGAAAGCTACTGTTCATCCATACGAAAGCTCAATCGATCGAATTCCTTACTTTTAAGCTCGATTTGATCACGAAATACACACATTAGATTTCTCCCGGCGATAGATACCACTTGTTAGATGCTATGTTTGCTAAGTAGATGTGGCACCCCGTAAGAAATTAGATTTCTCTTTTCGTTAAGTAGAAGTTATGTACTGCAAGTTTGCAAATTTTACCGTTAATCTCAACGATAAGTCATTTTATAATCGTCATGCATTACTCCTGGTCATGAAAAGTTTAATTAGAACGCGAATATCACCATTTTGCTCTTGTGTCTAAAAGGATATTTTAGAACGTGTAACGATAAAAACCATACTTATTTTACATTTGTGAAACGAAGCCGTTTACTCGTATCATTTTACAAAACCATCTACACTCAACACCCGTGACTAAATTCAAAAAAAAGAAGGAAAGAAGAGATGACGAAATTACATTATTATGCACACTTACCTACTACCCCACTATTTCCTTACTTCTTTTTAAATCTTACAAAAATGCGTACCGTTCTCTTCACCCTTGGTAACCCTACTTCACTCACATGTCACAATAACTGATTCAAATTATCAACTAAGGTCAAGAATAATAGGCACCCATGAGGTCAATGATGGCAAATAGTTTCATAAAACATCATCATGACTAGATTCCCTAATAGTAAACACCAATAATACCATTTCTCATGCAAATGGAAAAGTTTCAGGAACCGAGTGATAAATTGAGTATAAATAAGGCCATGCATGCACGCTTTTAGCATATCTAAACCTTGAAAATAAGAAGTAAGCAATAAGGTTTGGGTCTAGGATTTTCGTGGGATTCACAAGACTAGGGACGTCGGGTTTTGAAAGGGAAGAAGCAAGAAAAGTTCGAGTTCCCTTGACACCATCACCTCTCTTCGCCGACTAGCAACACTTGGACCTTCGTAAGTCATTTTTGTAGCTTAACATTCATCATGCTATGTCACTTACCCTTGTAGTCTCACTCACGACCAAAAACCAAAAGCACGTCCGGCTTGGCAAGCTAGCCGAAAGCCTCGGCTTGGCATAGCTAGTGCACAACATATGACCCATGCGTGATTAGTACGTACGTACGCATGCAAAGACTTAGTTGTATCGTGCATGAAATAACAACACATAGTAAAAACTTATAGACAACGCATCATGCGTGTAAACAAATAACGAATCAAGGGAAATTGCATTAACTTTAAACGCATACATGATATATTACGTTAGGGACTAATAAACTCTAGGATTACGCATGAAGTGTTGTAGAATATTTTATGATGTGACCTCGACACATACCAAGGGCGTGACCAAGTAACCCAAGATGAACCACAGCGAAGCTTTTGCTCGCTGTTGGTACGTCGCAGACCCTGTTAAAGACGAGCAAACCGTACTCGTTGGTTCATACTAAGACCCCGCCATACTTGACAAATAGTTACTACTTGAGACGCACCCCCCCCCCCAATGCATGCCAACAGCCACCACAGGCCGCTGCCTTGTCGTGACTGTTGCGCTGCAAAGAGAAGTGACCACAACAGCCGCTGTTGGGTCTGCTCAGCCCACCAAACGTCCTTGTATCTCAACATTTAAGGGCCTCATAACCCAAGTATCTAATTCGGGCACTTTGTGGGTTTAATAGGAGAACTAGATATATAAAATTTGAATGAATTATGAAGAGAAAGGAACCACAACAGTGGTAATAAGCCCCCATGTATGGCAAGACAAATGGAACGCAGGGAAAACAGAAAAGAAAAAGGGGTGTTGGCCATTGTGTTGTTTGTATAGTATTTTTAAATAGAACATGTGATACCTTATACAACTTGAATATTAATTTACATTATTAAAATTTAGACGCATAGGGAGCTTAGGCATGTATTATCGTGCCTATCGAGTCTTTAGTAATTTATGGCAAAAAACTCAATCGAGTTGACACTCTCGTTAGCAAAAGCAAGATTTACTCGGAAACTAGAAATTTATAAACCAAGATTTTACATGAATAGGAATAATAACGACGCATTTTTAAATTTGTAAACGTATAAAAAAATAAAAACATCGGATTTTATATAAAAATTTTTTTGACTAAGAAACAATAATTAAGGTCTCTTCGGGATTTAAAACGTAAAAATTGTTAAGAATTAAAAGGCGTTAGAACATAAAATATGAAAAAACATTCGATAACATTATTTTAAAAGAATTGGAGACCATCTTGTGACAGTATGGAAAATTAAGGGTGTTTTAGTGGTAATAAATTTATCCTTTATAAATTAATTAAAAGGAGTCGAACGATCCTGGGGATATATAAAACTGAGAATTACGAATTAATTAACGACTTGCGGTCGTAAATAAATATATAGACCTTAGTAATACTAACTAATGACGTCTATTTTTTCCAGAGATAGGAACTTGTAAATATAAGTTACGACGCTCATAATAAGTATCAATTTCCTGTATAAATGTGCTATAGTCGTAAGTTGCACCTAGAGCAACGGTTTAAATGTTATTTTGAATACATTATAAGCGTTGTCTCAGAAAGACAATACATTTTATGAACATTTGCAAAATTATGTTTCATATATTGATTGTTAGTATATAAACTTAGAATTCGTCATAATTTAGTGTTGGGTTGAGTCGATCTTTGGCGTTGGCCTTAATCCAATTTCCTATTCCAAATGATTTATACTAACAAGGTGAGTATCATAGCCCCTACTCTACTGTTTTAAATCATCTTTTGGGGTGAGAACATTGCTTATTTCAAACTTTGTGTATTACAGTGCAATTACTCATTACTGAATTGGTCTAAGTCCCGATTTAACCCAAGTTGCCTCTGCCGATTTTATCATGAACCGTTAATTACTTGTAAGCGCGAATGTTATGGATAGATCTATCGGGATTGACGTCCCTGTTTGTCTTGGACTGACATTAGTCAAGCAAACACAGTTTCATTTGAGTCAGATTACGGGTGTCCCAGGTTAGACACCTGCAAGGGCATTCATCATTGTTGGTATATGTTAACGCTTCGGTGTCATGAGCTTAGACAATAGTAATGCAATAATTTTATAAGACTTCTGTATTTGTTATTTGTATATGTGGGGATGAAATCTTGTGATTCATAAACACTACATTTTTCTGCTTAAACAAACCTATGAACTCACCAACTTTATGTTGACACTTTAGCAATGTTTTCTCAGGTATTAAGAACGAAGATGCTATATGAAGTCTCATGTATTGCAGTCAATTCCAATTATCTAAAGATCATTTGTACTATTTAAAAACGATGTCGTATTGTCTATTTTTATGCTTCCGTAGAATGTTTAAACACCTTATTATTTTCTTAATGCTAACGTGATCAATTTTCTTAAAAGGCTCATATAGAGGCGTTATGTATTTCTTGGTAAGCATAATAATCTATGATGTCACAGCCTCGGTTGCCATTTATACTTGATATTTTGGGGTGTGTGATAGATTGGATCAGACTTAAAGGTTTGAAATTAGGTAGCATAGATATAACATATTTATCTGCTTTAACATGGCTTATTATGCTTTCTATTGTTCTGTCATTGCTGGTTTCTCAATATGGGGTATCATAGGAATCATCAACAAGGGTTGTACTTTATATTTAAAAATGTGGCTACATGTGCGAATTAGACATATATGAGATTCCTTATACTTAAATATGGTGTTGACATTGTATTTAACAGGCTTAACTTTGCGTATTTTGAAAGTATACCTATATCCTATTTCATAATTTCATGTATCAGCTACATGTCGAACTCGACCAAATGAGAACACACGATAACACTTTCAATGGTACTCCAGACTCGACAACTTCCTCCAGTGTGTTATACACCTGAGGCCCCTACTCTAGATTTACTTATTTTGCCACCTGTATGTACCATTTCCCACCAACTATCAGATCGTACCCGCTCGTAAATATGTTTTTACCCACAGTATTGATGCCATAATCTTGTTTGAACGTGCAAAATTTCTGCTATTTAAACCTTGATGATTATCAACTTGATCCTCTTACTCCACCACCCTCACCTTCATCCCCATTATTCAATGGTTTGCTTACAGCGAGCTGACTGCTGAAATTGACCCCACCAGAGAGAAGAAGCTCTATGTTACGGATGGAACCTGGTCAGAGTTCTGGTTGACTATTCCTGAGACAGCCTTGACCGTATGCACGACGCGCCTTAGAGGACAGTTGCATACCATTCTCGAGGACATGGTACAGTTACCCAATGTTGTTTTGGAAGAGTTTAGAAGCCTTCATGACATGTGGGTTGTGAATCCCCGACGTTTGAGGGAAAGTTCGTTGGGAGACGCCATCGTGGAGAACTGATTACTCAGCTTAGACATGTGTGTGTGAGTATTGCGGAGGATCGTGCTAGTAATGCTCAGGAGGAAGCACGACAAATGAGGAAGGAGGCACTCGAGGAAGTGGTTCAGCAAATCTACCGTAGCAACAACTAGTTTTATTTCTGTCTTTTGTACAATCACTAAGCTATGGGTTTGTCATGGCCAGTGAACTCTTGTATGAGTATCGTATTTGCAAATAATAACAGTATTGATTTCAAAAGATATGCCATTTTGGAGTATCGTGACTTTTTTTTACGCAATATAATTTTTCGTACATGTCCATAACTATCATTTCTTTATTCCGCTCTTATAGAAAATGGCACCGGAAGACGCCAACTGTCGTCGGAACCCTCTAGTCAACCGTTCTGACCAATGAAAACAACATGGGACATCAACAGTTGCATTGACACTCAGATGCTTCGACAAGCTCCATTGCCTTAAGAGTAGCTAAAGAACTTGCAGTTACCGCTGTGACTCATGCTGCAAGCACACAAAGAAGAGACCACCTAGGATCCAACTACTTCCCCGAATAAGGCATGACAACTTACAAAAGAATTCCGTGCAGTCATGAATGAAAAAATTCCGTTGGTTACTGAAAGGTGCTGTTGCTTTAACTCATTGGTTTGGAAACTAGAATTTCAATTTGGATAAACAACATTGCGAAGGTGACAGAGTTTAAATTTTGCTTCTAGCACATGTAGATGGTGCCTTAACTTGGGGAACGTGTTGTTCGATATGTTACTCTCGATACAGTCAGCAAACACCTCTGGAGTATTGATTTCAGGCTATGTTCATCTGGAATAAGTACTTGCCCTGAAATGAGTCAAGCAAAGGAAAACAAACTATGGAAACTTAAGGTGAAAGAATTTAGCACAAACTCTTACCGCTCAATCAACATTTTTAAAGAACTTTTTCCTCTTATGTCCTGAAATGGTACCCAACACGACGGTTGTAGGAACGTTATATTGAAGTCTACCTTGAACATCAAGGGTAATTTAACCTCGTTCCAAAACCAGTAGATTTGCATGAAGCGATTGAAATGGCTCAATAGGTTGATGTACAGTAGTCCAAGCAGTTTAGGAGGTAAACTCTAGGTGACATGCGGAAATGGAACAGAAACCACTACCAACAAACAACAACACCAACAACACTGGTTAAGCTTAATGCCAAACAAACGTCTAGAGACAGCAATGGTGTTTACAGCTGGGCAAGGTTCTTACGCCGGCAAATTACCTTTCTGCGGAAAGTGTGGATGACACCACACTGAAGCATGCCCTACTACTGTCACAATATGGAAGGGAAAGGAATAAGGGCATAAGATGCGAGCTCACATTGTCCGCAAGCCAAAGAGGACGGAAGCAAAGGAGGAGAGGATAGGAGTGGATGTTACTTGTTTCGGATGTGGTGAGAAGGGACATTACAAGAACAAGTGTTCGAACAATGGAAGTCAAGGCGATGGAAACCAAATTCGAGGCAACCAACAAAATCCTCAGAACAATCAAGAGCTGAAACATAGGAAACCCTAAAGGAAATAACCAAGCATCAACCAGCACTCAAGGAGGACGTAGAGTACCTGGCATAGTATACAGCCTATGTGCTAAAGTTGTGGTGAAAGATAACAACATGGTGAATGGTACGTTCCTAATCAATAATGTTTATGCTTCGGTGCTATTTGATACTGGTGCAGATAGAAGCTTTGTGTCATATGCTTTCAGTAAATATATAGACATCCATCCTACAACCCTAGACACTAATTATAGTGTGGAGTTAGCCGACGGAAAGTCGCTAACCACAAATACTATTTTAAGAGGGTGTACTCTTAACTTGCAAAATCACCTATTCAAAATCAACTTACTCCCTATAGAACTAGGAAGTTTTGACGTCACCGTCGGAATGGATTGGATGGCCAAATATCGCGTAGAGGTTGTGTGTTATGAGAAGTACGTTCGTGTTTCGTATGGAAATGATATGCTAATCGTACAAGGCGAAAGGAGCGGAGTTAAAAACACATCGAGATTAGAAGTCATCTGGCATCAGGACACGAAGTAGGATCAACCAAGGATTTAAGTGTTCTTGATTCAAATGATGAGGAGGAGGAAACTGAATCCCAGAAAGGCGAATTGAAGATGTGCCTATTGTCAGAGACTTTTCGAAAGTATTTCCTGAAGATTTTCCAGGATTACCCCCGACATGCCAAGTAGAATTTCACATCGAGCTGATACCCGGAGCTGCACGTGTTACACGTGCACCCTACCGTCTTGCACCTGCAAAAATGAAAGAACTAGCCGAACAACTAAAAGAACTTTCTGACAAAGGTTTTATAAGACCAAGTTCCTCTAGTGGGGTTTGCACCATGTTGTTGTCAAAAATGAAAGATGGATCTTTTCCGAATGTGTATCGATTCTCGTGAGTTGAACAAAACTTACTGTGAAAATCATGTATCCTTTCCAAGGATCGATGACTTTATTCGACCAGTTTTGTAAGGATCCAGCATCTACTCAAGAATTGACTTAAGGTCAGGTTATCATCAGTTAAGGGTTAGAGAAGAAGATATTCCCAAGACTGCTTTCAGAACACGATACGGACACTATGAGTTCCAAGTTATGCCTTTTGGGTTGACCAACGCACCTGCGGTATTCATGGACCTCATGAACGTTTATGTACAAACCATACTTGGACAAGTTTGTGATTGTGTTCATTGACGATATTCTCATATACTCCCGTGACGAGAAAGAACACGAAGAACACCTGAAGACTATTCTAGAGTTGCTGAAGAAGGAAGAACTGTATGCCAAATTTTCCAAGTGTAAATTTTGGATCCATACGGTGAAGTTCCTTGGACACATGATCAATAGCAGTGGTATTCACGTAGACCTAACTAAGATTGAGGCTGTTAAGAATTGGGCTTTCTTCCAACCATTTTTTTAATTTTTTCCCAATAATCAAATATTTTTTTTATTTTTGTTACATTTTTTATACCACCATATATATTTTTTTTTTAATTATTTTTTTCATTATATTCATCCCCATTTTAATTATACCCCCCTTTTTTTCCCCATAAAATTTTATTTTCCCAAATTAATTTTTACATTTATTTTTTTTTATTTTATATTTTTTAATTTTTATCATTTTTCCCCCCATTACTATTATTTTTATTACCCATTACATTTTTTTATATTTTCCCCCCCCATATATTTTTTTAACATTTATATAAATTTTTTTCTTTTTTTATTAAATTTTTTTATAGATTATTACCATCACCCAATATTACCCACCTAATGTACCAATTATTTTATTTTACCCCCCCCCAACCCCACTTTTTCTATTTCTTTTACCATATTTTTTTTTTTTATTTTATCCCCATAAATTCCATTTTTTTTTTTTTTTTAATTTGTTTTTATTCACTATATTTAATACCAAATTTATTTTATATATTTATTTTTTACATATATTATCCATTATTTTTTTTTCTTTTTTTTTTTTAACATTTTTTTCCCCCCCCACTTCATTCAATACTTTTTTTTTTATTTTAAATACCCCATTTATTATACCATCACAATTCTTTTTATATATTTTTATTTTTTTTTTTATTCAATAAATTTTTTATTTTCCCATTATCCCCCAAAATTTTATTTATTTTATATATTTTAAGTTTTATCCATTTCGTTCCCACAAATTTAAAATTTATTTTTTTTCCCCCAAAATTATTTATTCACATATATCATTATTTTTTAATAAAAATCATTATTTTTTAACCCCATACCTTTCGGAAATTCGCCAGTTCTTGGTCTTGAGGCTTATATAGGAGATTCATCGTGATCTCCAAATAAGCTAAAGCTATGACGGAGCTAACCAGAAGGATATTAAGTTTGAATTGTTTTTTGTGAAGAGCAAGTGACGGTTTCCTAACTACTTGAAGCAGAAAGCTATGTGCTGCATATTCTGGCACTATCAGGAAGGAAGTGACAATTTTGTGGTGATTTTGATGATCTATTAAAGGTTAGTGCCGTATTAATGCAAAGATGAAATGGTTATTGCATACGTTCTAGGCACTGAAAGTTTACAAGAATAAAACCACCACTCATGATCATGGTTAGAGCTGGTAGTGTTCGCCCTAAAGATCTAGAGACACTATTTGTATGGCACAAAATGTGTAGTGTTCACTGATCATAAGAGCCTATAACATATATTAAACCAAAAAGAATCTTTATGAGGCAACGCCGATATGGGATAGAGCCTCCTAAGTGTTTACGATGTGCGAAATTCGTTTATAACCCGAGGGGAAAGCAATTGTTGTAGCAGATACTGGGCCAGAAAGAAGGGTTAAACCGCTACGAGTAAAGCTTTTGGTTATGACCCATTGGCTTGGACATTCCGTCAGAATCCTTGGGGCTCAGAGAGAAGCGAGTCAAGATCGAAAACATTGATGCAAAAGATATTGGTGGATGCTAAAGAAGTTGTAGAAACCCGCGTTGATGGAACATTATGTTTGGATAATAGAAGTTGGCTACCGTGTTACGATGACACAAGGTCTTTGATTATGCACGAGTCGCATAAGTCAAAGTATTCTATTCATCCAGGATCCGACAAGATGTACCATGACATGAAGATGTTATATTGGTGGCCGAACATGAAGGCTGATATCGCCACATATGTCAGCAAGTGCCTGACTTGTGCTAAGGTTAAGGCTGAACATCAGAGGCCCTCCGGTTTATTGGTCCAACCCGATATACCAGAATGGATGTGGGAGAAGTTAACAATGGATTTCATCACCTGATCCAAAACGGCTAGCAGATTCGATTCGATTTTGGGTCTATTGTGATGTCTTACCAAGTTTTGCCCACTTTTTTCCAATAAAGGAGACGGATTCAACAGAAAAATCGACGAGATTGTACATAAAGGAGATAGTATCAAGACATGGCATACCGGTGTCAATCATCTCCGATCGTGACAAACATTTCACTTCAAGAGTTTTGCAATCTTTGCATAAAGCAATGGGTACGAAGTTAAACTGGCAATGCTTATCATACCTTTGACAGATGGTCAGAGTGATGAGGACCATTCCAACCTTAGGGACTTGCTAAGGCATTGGCCTTGTTGATAGACTTCGGGAATGGTTGGGATAGACATCTACCCTTAGTGGAATTCTCGTACAATAATAGTTATCACACGAGTATTAAAGCTGCACCGTTCGAAGCACTTTACGGTAGAAAGTGTCGTTCGCCTATTTGCTGGGCTGAAGTTGGAGAAGCGCAACTCACCGGGCCAGAGATTATTCACGAGACTACGGAGAAGATCTTTAAGATTAGAGATCGCATGCAAGCGGCGCGTGATCGACAAAAGAGCTATGCTGACAAGGGCTGGTAGTAGGCCCTTGAGTTTGAAGTTGGAGAATAAGGTTATTCAAGGTTGCACCCTGGCCCAGGCGTGTAGTTTGATTTGGAAAACGTGGGAATGCTAAACCCTCGATATATTGGACCCTTTTGAATCATAGAAAGGATTGGTCCAGTAGCTTACCGATTAGAATTACCTCAGGAGCTTAGTCGAGTACACAATGTGTTTCACGTCTGCAACTTAAAGAAATGCTTGTCCGATGACACACTCGTTATTCCTTTAGAGGAAATTCAAACTCGACGACAAACTCAATTTCATTAAAGAAACCATAGAGATTTGGACCGCGATGGTTCAAGCAACTCAAACGAAGCCGATTATACCTATTGTTAAAGTCGATTGGAGATGCCACGAAGAGGTCCAGAATACACGTGGGAATGTTGAGGACATATTCAAGGGGGGGGGGAAAAGCAAGTACCATCAATTGTTCGCATCCCGTCCACAATCTTCTACGAAGTCTTGAGTTCGGGGACGAAATCTTCTAACTGGGGACCTGGGGCGGCACCATGTTAGAAATTAGATTTCTCTTTGCGTTAGTAGAAAGTCTATGTACTGCAAGTTTGCAATTTTTTACCGTTAATTCTCAAAGACTTAAGTCATCTTCTTTATTCAGTGCTTGAATTCGTGCATACTCATCTGGTCATGAAATGTTTAATTAGCAATGCGGAATATAACCATTTTGCTCTTGTGTCTATAAGGATTATTTTAGAAACGTTGTAACGATCAAAAACCATTACTTTATTTTACATTTTTGTGAAACGAAGCAGTTCTAACACTCAACACCAGTGACTAAATTCAAAAAAAGAAGGAAGAAGAGATGAAGACTATACATTATTATGACACTTTACCTACTACACCCTCACTATTTCCATTACTTCTTTTAAATCTTACAAAACGGATACGTTTCATCACCTGGTACCTTCTCTCACCTCTCATGTCACAATAACTGATTTAATATTATCTACTATTAAGGTCAGAATAATAGGCTCCCATGGGTCAATGATGGCAATATAGTTCATAAAAACATCATATATGATAGATTCCCTAACAATAAACACAATAATACATTTTCTCATACATGGAAAAGTTTCAGGAACCGAGTGATAAATTGAGTATAAATAAGGCCATGCATGCACACTTTTAGCATATCTAAACCTTGAAAAGAAGAAGTAAGCAATAAGGTTTGGGTCTAGGATTTTTGTGGGATTCACAAGACTAGGGACGCCGGGTTTTGAAAGGGAAGAAGCAAGAAAAGTTTGAGTTCCCTTGACACCATCACCTCTCTTCGCCGACTAGCAACTCTTGGACCTTCGTAAGTCATTTTTGTAGATTAACATCATCATGCTATGTCACTTACCCTTGTAGTCTCACTCACGACCAAAAACTAAAAGCACATCCGGCTTGGAAAGCTAGCCGAAAGCCTCGGCTTGGCATAGCTAGTGCACAACATATAACCCATGCGTGGTTAGTACGTATGTACGCATGCAAAGACTTAGTTGTATCGTGCATGAAATAACAACACATAGTAAAAACTTGTAGACAACGCATTATGCGTGAAAACAAATAACGAATCAAGGGAAATTACATTAACTTTAAACGCATACATAGTATATTATGTTGGCTCACTAAGGACTAATAAACTCTAGGATTACGCGTGAAGTGTTGTAGAATATTTTATGATGTGACCTCGACACATACCATGGGCGTGACCAAGTAACCCAAGACGAACCACATCCAAGCTTTTGCTCGCTGTTGGTACGTCGCAGACCCTGTTAAAGACGAGCAAACCGTACTCGTTGGTTCATGCTAAGACCCAGCCATACTTGACAAATAGTTACTACTTGAGACGCATCCCCAATGCACCCCAACAGCCACCACAGACCGCTGCCTTATCGTGACTATTACGCTGCAAAGAGAAGTGACCACAGCAACCACTGTTGGGTCTGCTCAGCCCACCAAACGTCCTTGTATCTCAACGTTTAAGGGTCTCGTAACCCAAGTATCCAAGTCGGGCACTTTGTGGGTTTAATGGGAGAACTAGATATATAAACTTTGAATGAATTATGAAGAGAAAGAAACCACAACAGTGGTAATAAGCCCACTGTTGGGCACGACAAGGAAGGCAGGAAAACAGAAAAGAAAAAGGGTGTAGGCCATATGTGTTGTTGGTATAGTATTATAATAGAACATGTGATACCTTATACAACTTGCATATTAATTTACCTTATAAAATTTAGACGTATAGGAGCTTAGGCATGCGTGCCTTCGAGTCTTTAGGTCATTTTATGTCAAAAACTCAAACGAGTTAGTAACCTCGTTAGCAAAGCAAGATTTACTCGAAAACTAGAAAATTTATAAACCACGATTTTAATGAATCAGGAATAATAACGACGCATTTAAATTGTAAACGTATAAACAAATTTAACACGGCTTTTATATAAAAAAAATTTGACACAAACAATAATTAAAGGTCTCTTCGGATTTAAAACGTAAAAATATTAGAATAAAAGGCGTAGAAATTAAAATATGAAAAACATTCGATAAACATTATTTTAAAAGAATTAGGAGACCACATGTGACAATATGGAAAATTAAGGGTGTTAGTGGTAAATAAATAATCTTTATAAATTAATTAAACGAGTCGAACGAACCGGGATAAATAAAACTGATAAATATACGAATTAATTGACGACTGCGGTGTAAATAAATATATAGACCTAGTAACTAACTAATGACGTCTATATTTTCCTGAGATATGGAACTTGTAAATATAAGTTACGACGCATAATAGTATCAATTCCTGTATATGTGCCTATAGTCGTAAAGTTGCCCCTAGAGCCAACGGTTTAAATGATATTTTGAAAACATATAAGCGTTATCTCAGAAACGACAATACCTTTTATGACCCATTTGCAAAATTCGTTTCATACATTGAGTGTTAGTATATAAACTCAGAATTGTCATAATTTAGGTGTTGACTGAGTCGCTATTTGGCGTGCCTTAATCAATTACCAATTCCAGACGATTAACTAACAAGGTGAGTATTCATAGCCCCTACTCTACTGTTTTAAATCATCTTTTGGGGTGAGAACATTGCTTATTTCAAACGTGTGAATACAAGTGCAATTACTCATTACTGATTGGTCTAAGTCCCGATTTAACCCAAGTTGCCATCTGCCCGATTTATCATGAACCGTTAATTACTTGTAAGCGCGAATGTTATGGATAGATCTATCGGGATTGACGTCCCTGTTTGTCTTGGACTGACATTAGTCAAGCAAACACAGTTTCATTTGAGTCAGATTACGGGTGTCCCGGGTTAGACACCTGCAAGGGCATTCATTCATTGTTGGTATATGTTAACGCTTCGGTGTCATGAGCTTAGACAATAGTAATGCAATTTATATGACTTTGTATCTGTTATATTGTCATATGTGGATGAAATCTTGTGATTCATAAACACTACATTTTTCTGCTTAAACAAACCTATGAACTCACCAACTTTATGTTGACACTTTAGCAATGTTGTCTCAGGTATTAAGAACGAAGATGCTATATGAAGTCTCATGCATTGCAGTCATTTCCCGTTATCTGAAGATCACTTGTACTATTTAAAAACGCTGTCGTATTGTCTATTTTATGCTTCCGCTGAATGTTTAAACAATTTATTATTTCCTAATTCAAGTGATCAATTTTCTTAAAACGTCTCATATAGAGGTCGTTCTGTATTGCTTAGAAGTATGATAATCATGAAGTCACACGCCCTCGGTTGCCAATATACTCTGATATTTTGGGGGTGTGACATGCATACATCATGTTTTTTATGTTATCGGGTTTTACTGTTCGAGCAAGATTATTAAATACGGTCCATCATTTATTTAAAACATTGAATGCTCGTTCTATGTCTTTTTTTGCTGTTTCTTGTGTTTTTTTGAACCTTTGTTGTTTAACGTCGTTTGGCCCTTGGTGTTTATACGCTTTGACAAACGTAGCTTCTTTTAGATATATTCCAACACCGAGGTAATACCCAAAAGCGTAGACATTGTTGTTCACTTCAAACGGACACTCAGGTGCAATTCTGTCTTTGATTTCGTTTAGTAATGGCGACTATTGGAGAACATTAAGGTCGTTGTTCGCACCAAAAACTCCAAAAAATGCATGTCAAATCCACAAGTCTTGAGTGGCAAATGCTTCAAACATAATTGTCAAATACGAATGATCCCTTTTCATAAATTTACCTCGCCATCTAGTGGGGTAATTTTCCCACAGCCAAGTGTGCAGTCAATGGTCCCTAGCATTCCAAAAAAACCCATGAAACTCTTCGTGTGCTTTATATAAATGATGTATATCACTCCGTATAGGTCTTCACAAATATTTTCTTCTGTATAGTTTAATAACCCACCTACAAAACTTATTTAAACCATCACGAGAAAGACGTTTCGACATTTTCAAATATTCATCTTGGGCATCAGGGTCAATTCCCAATGCCAGTTGACGAATTTCTGATTTGCATTTTGTAACGCCGAAAACCCCAATTTACCCTTAGCATCTTGCCTTTGTTGAAAATATTTCGAACGAATATCGATATCGTTAACAATTCGTAAGAATAATCGTCTACTCATTCTAAATCTTCTTTTAAAACTTGTTCACAATAAACGGGATTTTCGAAAGAAAAGGCGGCAATGAGACAATCATGTGCACCATAACTATCACGTCTTTTGGGAGGGTGTCTACATTTTTTTTGGGGTCTCGAGCAACTGTGTAATTGTAGCTCGGACCTTGTTTTGATAAAGAACGGCGCTTGTTTGATTGTTTAGGATATACTCCCTCCGTCCCATTTTAAATGACCTCCAACAAAAAAAAAGTTTATTTTATGATAGATTCAATGAATCTGGACGTATATTTATTAAAATGACAAATTTACCCAATTAAATGCAATAAATGTATGAATTACTTTCCTTACAAAAATGAATGAGATGAGTAAAACTGTAAATTTAATAAATATACACACCTTAATTAAGAAAGTGGATAAGGTTTTAGGACAAACTAAAATAGTAATGATGGCAATTAAAATAGGACGGAGAGAGTAATAAATTTTTTATCATCTAAAGATGAAGAAATTATTAAAGAAGGTGTAAATGATGAAGAAGATGATAACATTTTTTGAGTAATGGTGAAAGTTTTGTTGAAAAGTATGATTTTATTGTAAAGGGTTTGTGGGTTTATAACCCCATCAACTTAAGAGGAATATCCATCATATAAACTAATCATTAACATTAATTATTAACTTTTATTCCATTTATCTTTTATCTTTCTTGTTTTCAATACCAATAATTGATTGTCACATCATGATGTGAGAATTTGTTTGTAAAAATGGTGTGGTTGTAGCATTTCTCATCTTATGAGTGACATTTTGTAGGCATGAAATAAGTAGATAAAAGCATCAATTGATAGAGACTAATTAGAGGAGGTTAATCTCTCAAAATATAGCTAATTGAGTTTGCAACTTTTTAAAAAAAACAAGCAGGATTACTCGCGCGTTACTGCGAGACGTTAATTTTTCGTGCGTTGTTACGGGGCATCATTATTATTATTTTATTTTGTGCGAGTTTATTTTTTCGGTATCATGTTTAATAGTTTGGTTTTTCTTTATATGAGTTTATGTCCCGCGCATTGTTGCGAGACGTTTAAATTTTATTTTTATTTTTTGTATTTTTTTTGTGCAAATTTGTTTTTTCGATTTCATGTTTAATAGTTTGTTGTTTTTTTTATATGGGCTTATGTGTTGGGCCTCATGTTTAAAGGTTTTTTTTTGGCTATACGAGTTTTTTTTAATATAATATTATGGAATTTGGGTAAATATGTGTTATATATTTGGGCTTATGGTTTTTAGTGGCGTAAAACGACACCGTTTAATGCAATCTAGAGTTGTACGTTTGTGACTCTGTCGATTATTTTAAAGTTATTAGGTATCGAAGATGTTTCTGCGGGTATTTTTTTATCTGAATAAATCGTTACTTTTGTAATATTTTTTTTCTCCATTTTGTGCCAACAATTTTTTTTCTAAAAGAAAAACAAATTGGGCCGGCCCAATGTGAGAGCGCAATAAACTGGCCGAGAATGAGAGCCCAACAAAAAAAGTACTGTAGCAAGGGGGCATTGAAACGCCACCGTTTCAATTCCCCTATGGGGTATGTATATAATCAGGCGCGGACATACATGTTA
>BQNB010004733.1:4683-106030 GCA_026074375.1 Tanacetum coccineum | reverse complement strand
AGTAACTAAGGTTTATACTAGGAGACCTAAGGTACCTAAGACTAATGGTTCTAATAGCAAATCTAAGATTTCAAAATCTATGATTTCTAGAAAATAGAACCCGGTACATCTCGTGGATCCCATACTTCAGTTGCTCCATCTTCTTCTTCTGTCGATCTCAGGTTGTCCAAATCTTTTTGTGGTATTTAGACTCCGGATGCTCAAAGCACATGACCGGAGATCACTCTCAGCTCACCATTTTCATTCACAAGTTTCTTGGTACTGTCAAGTTTAGTAACGACTAGATTGCAAAGATTATGAGGTATGGTGACTATCAGATAGGGAATATCACAATTTCAAAAGTTTATTATGTGGAAGGATTAGGACACAATCTATTCTTCATTGGTTAATTTTGCGACTCAGATCTTGAAGTGGCTTTCAAAAAACACACGTGCTTTGTCGTAATCTGGAAGGTGTTGATTTACTCTCAGGATCTCGGGAAACCAACCTTTATACATTGTTAATTGGGGAACTGATGGCGTCTTCTCCAATTTGTCTCTTGTCCAAAGCCTCAAATACCAAATCATGGTTATGGCACCGATGATTGTCACATTTGAAGTTTGGTGCTATTAATAATTTGGCTAAAATTGGTCTCATACGAGGTCTTCCCAAATTGAAATTTGAAAAAGATCATCTGTGTTCGGCATGTGCTAAGGGCAAAAGCAAGAAACAATCACATAAACCTAAATCTGAAGACACCAATCAAGAAAAACTATATCTTTTGCACATGGATCTTTGTGGGCCTATGCGTGTTGCAAGTGTAAATGGGAAAAAGTACATCCCCGTCATTGTGGATGATTACTCTCGGTTCACATGGGTAAAGTTTTTAGCATCAAAGGATGAAGCTCCTGATTTTATAATCAAGTTTTAAAAAATGATACAAGTTAGATTGAATACAACTGTCAGGAACATTCGTACAGATAATGGAATTGAGTTTGTTAATCAAACTCTACGAGACTACTATGAACAGGTTGGCATCTCTCATGAAACATCGGTTACGCAAACTCCACAACAAAATGTTGTTGTTGAAAGGCGAAATCGTACGCTTGTTGAAGCCGCTCGTACAATGTTAATCTTCGCGCAAGCTCCTTTATTTCTATGGGACAAGGCAGTTGCTACCGCATGTTACACCCAAAACTGATCCATTATACGACGACGCCAAGGAAAAACTCCTTATGAGCTCTTACATGATAGAAAACCTGATTTATCCTACCTTCATGTCTTTGGTGCACTTTGCTATCCAAACAATGATAGTGAGAATTTGGGCAAATTTCAAGCTAAAGCTGATATAGGTATTTTCATTGGATATGCACCCAAGAAGAAAGCTTACTGTATCTATAACCGACGTACCCAAAAAATCATTGAAGCAATTAATGTCGATTTTGATGAGTTGACGGCAATGGCTTCTGAACAACTCAGTTCAAGACACGGGCTTCAATTTATGACTCCTGCTACATCTAGTTTAGGACTTGTTCTAAACCCTATTCCTCAACAACCTTGTATTCCACCACCAAGAGATGATTGGGATCATTTGTTCCAACCTATGTTCGATGAATACTTTAATCCTCCAACAATTGATGTCTCTCTAGTTCCAGTCGCTGTTGCACCAAGAGCTGTTGATTTAGCCGATTCACCTGTGTCTACGTCAATTGACCAAGATGCTCCATCAACAAGTATCCCATCAACACAAGATCAAGAACATTCTCTAATTATTTCCCAAGGTTTTGAAGAATCACCAAAAACACCATATTTTCATGATGATCCACTTCACGAATCTCTTCATAAAGATTCGACTTCTCAAGGATCGTCATCTATGTGACACCAATCCACACTCTATTCGAATCACTTGGTAGATGGACTAGGGATCATCCTATAGTAAATGTAATCGAAGATCCTTCTCGTTTTGTCTCCACCAGAAAGAAACTACAGACTAATGCCATGTGGTGTTATTTTGATACCTTCCTAACTTCAGTCGAACCAAAGAACTTCAAACAAGCAATGACCAAACCGTTATGGATCGATGCAATGCAAGATGAAATTCATGAATTTAAAAGGCTACAAGTTTAGGAATTGGTGTCGTGTCTAGACAAAGTCATGTTGATCAAACTAAAATAGATTTACAAGGTCAAGATTGACGAATTTGGCGGGGTACTAAAGAATAAGGCAAGACTAGTTGCTCAGGGATTCAGGCAAGAGGAGGGTATCAATTTTGAGGAATTATTTGCACCGGTTGCAAGAATAGAGGCCATTCGTATATTTGTAGCAAATGCAGCCAACAAGAATATGACGATTTTCCAAATGGACATCAAAACGGCATTCTTAAATGGCGAGCTTAAAGAAGAGGTATACGTTTCTCAACCAGAAGCATTTGTTGATCAGGATAACCCATCGCATGTGTACAAGCTTAAAAGGCTCTCTACGGTCTCAAACAAGCACCACGTGCATGGTATGACATGTTGTCAAGTTTTCTCATTTCACAACATTTCTCCAAAGGTGCAGTGGATCCAACACTCTTCACACGAAAAGTAGGAAACGACTTATTACTGGCACAAATTTATGTTGACGATATAATATTTGCATCTACTAATACTGCTATGTGTAATGAGTTTGCTGATCTGATGACCACTAAGTTCAAGATGTCGATGATGGGGCAGATGTCATTCTTTTTAGGATTACAAATTTCTCAAAGTCCCAGAGGCATCTTCCTAAACCAGTCAAAATATGCTTCTGAAATTATTAAAAAATTTGGTATGCTAACTAGTGATTTTGTAAACACACCTATGGTAGAAATGAGTAAACTGGATGAAGATCTATAGGGGAAACTAGTTGATGCTACATTTTACCGTGGGATGATTGGATCCCTCATGTATCTGACATCCAGTAGACCCGACCTTATTTATGCAGTCTGCTTATGTGCCCGGTATCAGGCAAAGCCTACAGAAAAGCACTTAAATGCGGTTAAACGGATCTTTCAATACCTAAAAGGAACCATTAACATGGGTCTCTGGTACTCGAAGGATACTGGTATGTCTTTAACAGCATATGCAGATGCAGATCACGCGGGGTGTCAGGACACTAGATGTAGTACATCAGGAAGCGCTCAATTCTTAGGTGATAAACTTGTTAGCTGGTCTTCCAATAAGCAAAAGAGAACTGCGATATCAAGTACATAGGCGGAATATATTGCCTTATCTGGGTGTTGTGCTCAAATCCTATGGATGCATTCACAGCTAACAGATTATGGTTTTCAATTCAATAAGATTCCTTTGTATTGCGACAATAAAAGTGTGATTGCTCTATGCTGCAACAACGTACAACACTCAAGAGCCAAGCACATTGATGTACGATACCATTTTATAAAGGAGCAGGTGGAGAATGGAATAGTGGAACTCTACTTTGTTCGGACGGAATATCAACTGGCTGACATCTTTACCAAACCCTTGCCAAGAGAAAGATTCAACTTCTTGATCAAAAAGCTCGGTATGAGAAGCATGTCTCCGGAAACGCTAAAACGTCTGACAGAGGAAGAGGACGAGTAAAGGTGGTTACTCGCGATATATCCTGTATCATATGTACATAAGAAAACATAAAAACTCAAAAATAATTTTCTTTTATATAAATTTTTCAAAAAGAAAATAAAAAATTAAAAAATATAAAAATATAAAAATACGTATCTCTGGCATGTCTTCTGAAAATCGATAACATTTACGGCCTTAAAAATGTCATTCAATAATGATACGAGGCTGTAAATAAAGTTCGAGCGGAAGTTCAAAAGCTTTTAAAACATGCCAAAAATGGCTTGCTATTATTTCCAATAGCAACCCGGTCATCATCTTCAAGGTAAGTATTTCAAAAAGAAAACTTGACCTCTCAACGAGAATTTATTCCCGGGCATGGTCTACTTTATGACCATGCAAAGGCTTGTGTTGACTTTGCAACACAACCCGTGCTTCCTTATACAAATTTATGTACGTGTCAGTGCATTTCTTTGTTAAAATAAGAGAAATTTTATTTTCTAAGGTGTTGTTTTTTGGAAATAAAACATTAATCTCATAAATTCATCAAAAAAAACATTTTTCAAAGACATTTGACCATTCAAACAACGACTACGACTCTTTAAATAGAAAACGGGTCATTGTTTGAGGGGGAGAAAATGTCAAATATCTTCTTCATAAAATCAGTTGGTGATAAAAGGAAATGGTTTTAAATAATAACGGGTGAATAATTAAAGGGGAGTTAATTAATGTTAACTCAATCAGGCTTTATTTGTTATGTGTTTAATCCTTTACGGGTGTTATGGCAAAAAGAGAGACTTATTCTTCATATCTAAACCTTAGGGATTAGTTTTGTCAATTGGGAAACTTCACTTTTGCCTTAGGATAAGATTATTAGGAAAATAAAAGTCTTATTAAACCTTAAGGGGCATTTTTGCCAAAACCCAAAAGATTTTAAACAAAAACACCCCCACCCTCGGTTTCCCTCTCACACGTCTCACACACAAACCCTACCTCCATTGTTGATTTTGAAAAACCTCCAAGAACACATTCATCCCGCGTTTAATCACTAAGGTATTCTTGTTTTAATGCATCTTATACCCTTAACACCTATTAATTGGCCTTAATCGTGGAATTATGCTCGAAGAACCCTGATAATCGACTTAACTTTCGTCACCTTGAAAAGTGGTTGAAACCTTAAATTGATTGAGGGGTTTTGGTCCTATAAGGGTCTAGAACGTGTACATATAACAATTTTTAATGGGAATGACATATGGGTGTGTTTTGGGTGATTCTTGATTTCGAACAAATAGGAAATGGTCAAAAACTTATAAAAGTTCATAGGTGTGGGTTTAGAATTGCTTTAATGATTCTTTATGTGGGTTTGAGTGTCATTAATCATCCTAAAATGTTAAATCTTGAAGAACTTGGGTTTTCGTGTTCATACGAGTCGAACAAGACAAAAGTCAAGATTTTGGTTAATTCATGTTGAAAAAATGTTAGTTTGATTCTCTAATGATGTATGATCATGTTTGAACGAATTTAGATGCTCAAAAGTGGGTAAAATTATATGTGTAATTTTTGCCTAGATGAACTATACACCTGTATAGTTAGGCGAGTTATACGCCACAAGTTTAGGCGAGTTATACACTTGTATATTTAGGCGAGTTATACACGTGTAATTTAAGGCGAACTATACGTTCTCCCTTAGGCGAATTATACACTTTTAACTTAGGCGAACTATACGGTTCTATTAGGCGAATTGTACATGCAGAATTAGGCAATTATACACACTTGAATTAGGCGAATTATACACATGTATTAGGCGAAGTATACATGTTTTTCACTAGAAGAACTAATTTCGTAATCTTGGTAATCTGATCCGGTAATCTAATCTAAGTATAAGTTATCCTTAAATGGTCACACAGTGATTTATTTAGGACTAGTTTTTTCTTAGAAATCCTTTGTGATTGCCTCCCTTTCTATAGATTGCCTATAGTTAGGATGTTATAAGATTATGTGTGTCTCCCTGATTCATGTTCATTGTCATGTGTGTCAATTATTTGCTTAGTATCTGCATGCCTAATCCCTAGTGAAAATCAGTCTTGCATCTATAATCATTTTTTTCCATGATCTAGATTGTCCTTCAGTAAAATATTATTTGTTTGTATATGAATTGTATGTGACAAATCTTAGCAGAATCATGTCTTCCATCACTGCTCAACAAGCAAAACTTGATCTTGAACTAGCCCCCAAGGAGAAAAGGCTTGAGATTGGAAAATGCAATGGGAGACTCAATCCTGGAAAGACTCAAAGAGAACCTACATTTCGAGTTGTCTTGGATGCTCTTGCTCTCACTCCGTGATATTTTGCATTTCTCACCACTGCATATGTTCCAGAGGTTTACATGCACCAATTCTGGGATTCTATCCAAAAGCATAACACTTCCTACAGGTTCAGAATGGACAAAAAGAAGAAATTTACCTCAATTTGGAAACTTTCAGAGATATCTTTCAATTCTGTCCTAGAGATCATGGTCAAGATTTTGATGAACTTCCCACTGATGATGTTATTGTGTCTTTCTTCAAAGAACTTGGTCATACTGGGGAAATCAAGTCAATCACCGATGTTTTTGTTGATCAGATGCATCAACCTTGAAGAACTTTTGCTACTATCATCAACATAAGTCTATCTGGAGAGACAACCGGTCTTGACAAGCTTCGTCTTTCTAGAGCTCAAATCCTTTAGGGTATGTACTATAAAAAGAATGTGGGCTATGTTGAACTACTTTGGGAAGATTTTACTTACCAGATTGACAACAGAGGTCACAAAAAGCAAGAGAAGATGTACTACCCTCGATTCACCAAAGTTATCGTTCACTACTTCCTTACGAAAGACAAGACAATCTCTAGGAGAAACAAGATAGGCATGCATACCTCCAGGGATGACTATCTGATAAACACTTTGAGATTCGTCTCCGCAAATGAAGAATCTCAAATTTATGGAGCTCGACTTCCTGAATCTATGACAAGTCCTGAGATGCGGGAAACCAAAGCTTACAGGACTTACCTTGGCTATGCTACAGGAGTTACACCTCCTAAGAAGGCATGAAAGTTCAAGAAGCCTGTTTCTCCTAAACTCACTACTATCCTAGTTTCACCTGAAGAACCCACAAGGAAGTCAAAGAGAGTTAAGAGACCTGCCAAGAAGTCTACTAATGCGCCAACAGCTGGTGTTGTCATCAGAGATACTCCTGCGATGTCATTGTCTAAGAAGAAGGAAAAGATGACTGTTGAGAAACGCAAAGGAATTGAGTTGCTCTCTGAAGTGACATTAACAGAAGAAGCTCAGTATGAAGAAGTTCGCAAGAAGAGTTTGAGGGACTTTCACAAGACTCATCCAATTGGTTCTAGTATAGTTACTAAAATAGCTCAAAGTGCTGCAAAGATCAAACCTTCTGTCACAAATGAAGGAACTGGTGCTAAACCAGGGGTTCCCGATGCGATTGAAGAAGAATCAACTGAGAATGAAAATGAATCTTGGGGAATGGATGAAGATGACAGCAATAATGATCATGACTCAAGTAGCGAAGGCAGTGATCAAGAGAGTGATAGTGGTGATGACAATACCCAATCCGACAAAGAAAAAGGGTCGGATTTCGAGCATGAAACTGATGAGAATGAAACGGGTTCCGAATCTGATCAAGAGGAGAATGAAGAAGAGGTCGAAGATGATGAAGAAAAGGAGGACGAGTTTGTTAAAACCCCGTCCAACTATAATTCTACTGATGATGAAGATGAAACCAATGTAGAATCAAAGGATGAAAATAAAGCTGAAGGTGATGAGGATAAAGGAATGGATTATACTACCAATTAGTTCGACGATGATGTGGATGTAAGGCTGAATGAACCAGTTAATACTGATGAAGGGTTTATTCAAAAGGAGGGTACCGATGCTGAAATGATTAACGTCCAGCAAGGGAATGAAAATCTGGAGATCACACTAAATCAAGTCATAGAAGATGCTCATGTGACAATTTCTACTGTTGCAAAGAAGACTGAAGTTCCAGTTACTAGCTCTTCCCATTCATCCGACTTGGCATCTAAATTCTTAAAATTTTCAGATATTCCCCACACAGATGCAGAAATTGTTTCTCCAATGGATGTTCATGTCCATCATGAAGTACCAAGCAATCAAACACCTACACTCCTTACAGTACCTGTTTCGGTTATCACTGAATCTTCACCTGTATACACCACTGTCATCCCACAATCATTACCATCCTTTACTCCTCCACCACCACAATCAACACCAACACCACCACCAACAACTGAAGCAACAAATCCTATATCTGCACTTCCAAATTTTGCATCCGTCTTCCAATTCAACAATAGAGTCTCAGCTTTGGAGAAAGACGTTGCTGAACTCAAAAAGGATGATCTTCTCAACACTCAAGTGACTGCTCTTGTAGATGAACATCTAGACTCAAGACTAGGAGCCACCAGAGATGAATTCATGAGCTACCTTTCGGCATCAATCACTGCTAGGATCACAAAGCAAGTCAAGATTCAACTTCCTCAGATTCTGCCAAAGGAAGTGTCTAACTTTGCTCCTCCGGTGATCAAAAGCATGGTTACTGAGTCACTTGAACATGCGGTTCTAGCCAAGGAGTCTTCTCAACCACAGTCTACATATGAGGCTGCTGCTTCGCTTACAGAATTTGAGTTAAATAAGATTCTTATTGACAAAATGGATGAAAGTCAATCATATCTGACAACTGCTGAACATAAAGAATGCTATGATGGATTGATCAAGTCCTATGATCTCGACAAGAGTCTCTTCTCCACTTATGACAAAGTGTATTCATTAAAGAGAAGTCGAAAAGACAAAGATAAAGATGAAGACTCTTCCGCTGGATCAGACCGAGGGTTGAAGAAGAGGAAGACAAGCAAGGATGCAAAACCAAAAAAGGTCCAAAAGCTAAAGAATCACAGTCTGGCTCATCCAAAGGCACCCAGTCTCAATCAAAATATTCTGGAAAGTCTGTTCAAGCAGAGGAACCAGAGTTTGAGGTTGCTGATACTGATATGCCACAAGATCAAGAAGAGATTCTTGGTAATGATGATGAAGAACCCAAGAGAAAGGTTGCATCTAAACGTGACTGGTTTACCAAACCTAAAAAACCTTAAGAACCCACTGATCCTGATTGGAATGTTGGCAAGACTCCACAACAAGGACCAACTCAAAGCTGGTTAATGACCCTTGCATCTTCTGCTGATAAACTGTCAAAAACCTTTGATGAATTGATGAGCACTCCTATAGACTTCTCTGTGTACATCATGAACGGCCTGAAGATCACCAATCTAACTCAAGAAACCCTGTTAGGGCCAGCATTCCAACTTCTCAAAGGAACACGTACCAATTTTACTGAGCTGGAATATGACTTTGAAGAATGTTACAAAGCTCTGTCAGAGAAACTTGATTGGGACAACCCAGAAGGTGGTGATTATCCATTTGATCTTACCAAACCCCTCCCTTTAGTCATGAATGGGAATCGTCAAATGGTACCGGTTGACTACTTCTTCAACAACGATTTCAAGTATCTGCAAGGAGGAATTTCGACCATGACCTATACGACTTCCACAACAAAGACAAAGGCTGCTCAGTATGATCTTTCGGGAATTGAAGATATGGTTCCAAACATATGGAGTCCTGTTAAAGTTGCCTATGATAAACATGCAAAATGGGGTATTTCTCATTGGAGAGAACAACGTAAGACCTTTTATGCGTATGCACGAGGCTTGAAATCCATACATGATGTGTATTTTATTAAACGTATTCGGGTAGTGACTCAGGTCGAAGTAATGCAAAAAAATGGGTATGGGTATCTGAGAGAGATTGAAGTACGAAAAGTCGATAACGAACTTTACACATTCAAGGAAGGCGACTTCCCACGACTTCGTATCAATGACATCGAGGACATGCTGATCCTTACTGTTCAGAATAGGCTCACCAATCTCTTGGGCGATGATGTTGCCGACTTTGCTATAGCACTCCGAATGTTTACCAGAAGCTTGGTTATTCAAAAGTGAGTCGAAGATCTTCAACTCGAAGTCGAAAGTTACCAGAAGAAGATCAACATCACCAAGCCAGAAACTACCAGACCCGACATCAGGAGAAGGGACCCATACACTCCATATCAAGACCCTCAAGGATTCATTTATGTTGAAAAGCGAGGGAGAAACATGTTGATGCGCTCAGATGAACTCTACAAGTTCAGTGATGACACATTAACAAGGCTTCGCTCTTCGCTTGGTGACATCACTAAGAATATCCAAATGGAGTATCTGTCAAAGAGAAGATGGAGTTCCTTAGAAAAGAAAAGAGCTCATATCATGATCAAGGCTATTGACAAGCAGCTGAAGGAGAGAAGGATGATGAGGAGCTTGGAGAAGTTTGTTGGTGGGAGACACTACGGAACTGACCTCCGGCTACTTCAACGAATAATATGACTTCGTCATATTGTGTTCGTCATTATAAGGTCATTTCGTATATTATAAACTTGTGAATATGTATTTATGTAGTGTAGACTTAATGGTGATAATAAGGAGTGCTCGAGTACAAAGTTTTTCAAGAATTTCTTAGTAAATTCAAAAAATTTCAAATTTTTATACTCAACACTGTCTTATATGCCCTCATAATTTGAGGGGGAGCATTAAAATGTTCTAATAATTGGCTTGTTAATAATTGGACATTTTTTCCCTGAAAGCATTAATATTTGAATCAATTGATATCCAAAATATCAAGGGATTTGACATTTTTGATAAGGGGAGAAAATGTGATTAAAATATATGACTAATGATGTGAATTTAACGACTCAATTGCAAGCTTCTCCCTTCATGTGCTAAACGTTTTCGAATATCGATGCACATGTTGAGGGGGAGCAGTACAAATGGTTTTAAGGCTGTGAATGATACCAAAAGACCGACCATGTATTTAATTATTTGGAGTTATAAGGTGGTTAGGTATAGGTATACGTTCCCACGATCCAGCCAGAACCGGAGGGATCTACCCAGGGACATTCCACTAGATAGTGTAGAAGTCCTTAGGCATGATGTAAAAAGGAGTAAAAGTGAGAATAAGGGAAAAGTGCCGACTGAGATGGAGCTAGTACTGGAACAAACCCAACAAGGTACTAGTTATGAAGTCTCGGTAAGCACTGAAGGGGTTGAAGAATTAAAAAGAAAAGTTAAGATAAAGGGTGAAAAGAAAGAAGCCCTCCTTACACTTAGGCAGAAACCGGGTCAATACATCTGCTGTCAGAATCACAAAGATGATTGCTGACATTGAAGACTGACATCATGGACCCAGTGATGCAATGCACAACCCTCCATAGCCACTCAGAATCTCTCAAAAGATTTCTGTTTCATTTCTCACGGAGATTAAACATATTTATATTGACTTTCTCACTCCGAGTTAGTTGGTATTGAAAAGGTGCAGTCTGCTCCAGCCTCCAATTACTAAAATCAAATGTGCACTATTGAGTCTAGAGACAAAAGAGATCATCCATAAATCTCATTAGGACACTTGTCAAAATTATGCTTGCTAATTCACACAATGTGAAAAACAAGAAATATATATCAAGAGTCCTACGCATCATCCTTGTGATTTTGCCAGAACATCTGAGTGATACTTAAGTAGTCACAGTGAAGATGGAAATCCTGCTTGAGCCAACATCAAACAAGCTCTTGGTAGGTGACTTGTGAGATCCTATACGGATCAAACTTGTGATACTGGATATCGATTCGGTCCAGTTTTGAATTGACGAATGAATTTTGAATAAGATAAAAGTGTTTGTGTGTCATAAAAACTGTTTGCATCTTGACACACCGACTGATTTTCTAAATCGATTTTCAATCTTATGTCCATGGGAAGCCTCACAAGGGTATCTAGACATAGGAAAGCTGAACACGAATCGACGGCTTAATCGGGAAGATAGAACTTACCGGTTCACTCTTACCGTATTGTCTGCTTTGAGACGCTCCGGTAATGAGAACGGCTAGTGCAGCTGCGAAACCATGTCAAGGAGATTCTTCGGAATTCTACCTGATAACAGGCAATATTTATACTAAGTAACGGGGAACCGTGGTTGTTACAACTGTATTCGACGAAGTGACAAAGCCACTTCGTCCATATATGTTGTGTATCACTAACCAATTTATGCAGATTTCCTGACGGTGGTAACAGCTTCCCGATGACGAGTCAAAGCCAATACAACATGCTCATACTCAACCGACATATATAAAGACATCATGAAAGCTCAAGTACATGTTTCAAGACTTCCGCTACTCTAATACTGAACGTCTTTCTCGAAGTGACGAAGTGTTATAGTTAAAGATTTTCAAGAAAGATGTCTTATTCAAGCTTTCAAGACCAAGTATGAGCATGTCGGTCCAAACGTCACAATTGCACAAGACGGCGACAAGAACACAAGATGATGATAAGGGATTATGCTTGGTTGATGATCGCAAAGAAGTTCAAGTTCACATACAAGTCAAGCCTAAAGTCAAAGATCACTACATAATGTTCACAAGATAAAGTCAAGAAAACAAGTCTGCGAGCACAAGACTGAAGACAAAGCATAGTATGCTAGGTTTAAATTTTTGTAAAATTGAGTGACCTCCTTTAGAGGGAGATTGTTAGAAATACGAAAGTATCGGTCACTTCCATTAATATCATTAGATAGCTCGTATAGTAATATTTGAAAACTAGATAGGTTAGTTAAGAACAAGCCCATGGAAAGCCCATGGACAAGGCCTTACCCAACCGGCCACACTAGGTATTTAAACCCTTTCCATGCTATGGAAAGGGTGTTGGTTGTTCATTGCATTTCACATAGTAATCTAACATTTCTTTCTTACTTTCTCTCACTAAGTGTTCATCTAACCACATCTCTTTCTCTCTTTAAACTCTACATAGAATCCATACCTTGTGTGTGTTAAGATATCTTACACTCCGGCTAAAGGATGCTCATCGAACCAACCTTTTTGCGAACTAGTTTTAAGACCTATAGTTAAAAAATCCATGCGCTTATACTAAATCAGCGCGTTTATAACTAAAAGTTACATATAATTTATGTAACAGTAGTTTTAATCCCCGTGCACGCACGGGGCTTGTACATTATGTTTTTTAAATATATTTATAATTTTTATTTTTTCTGTTTTATAAGTTATGAAAGTTTAAGGGGTTATTTGTTTTTTTTTTAAGTCATAAAAAAATTTGTAAATTTATAAATTTACACTTAACTCTATACAATTTATTTATAATTAAACCACTAAAGTTTTATTAATTACCTCATCTTTTTTTCAAGTTTTTGTTTTTATAAATTTGACACATATATTTTTATGTGTTTTTTTTTCTTTATCGGATTTCTCCACCAAAATAATGCCAATTTTAGAAGTATTTAAGCTTTTTAATTAAACATATATTCACAAATAATAAAAAATTTAAAGCATCATACCTAATAAGGAATTTTTTTTTTTTAAATGCAAAAGTCCTCACTTTACGTTTTCCTTTACTAAGTAAAAAATTAAAACATTACAACAAAAAAGTGCTTTGGATCCACCATCACTATGTAACATTTAAAAAGGGCTAGCGAAGCGGTATGTTTTTCGTTTGCCTTTCACCACTATGTAAATCATATAGTAAGATACATTCGCTCTTTGTAAACTTGTAAGCTATAGATCATTTATATTTGTGACAAAAACTGATTTGTACACCAACAAATTTGATTGGCATACGTAAATAGAATAAGTGTTGAGGTGTACAAATTGATTTTAGGGAAAATTTTCAAAAAGATCTAAAATTATTTGGTAAAATGACAACTTAACAAGAAATTGACACGTAAACTTTATAATAATATTAAAGTACAAAATTTCTGAGCAACGTATTGTACTCATGGACAGTCTATCTGTACTTAAATATTAAAATAATAGACACCTGTCAATTTCTTTTTAAGTTGCTCAGTTGTTCAGTTAACTTGAGGTATTGATTATGGGGGTAAAGATGCATTCAGGATTTGATTTTGGACCTTTTTGGAAATTAGCCCTTGATTTTATGGTACGCAATCACTTTTCTTTTTGCGATAGGTTGAATCTAAATACCAAAAAGAGACACTTTTGGCAAATCACACTATATGATAACTGCAGCTTTATGAAGAAGAAAAATAAAAGTACAAAAAAGGACCATGCGCATGTTGTTCAGCAGGCATTGGTAGGTGGTTTAAACTTGGAGTTTCTTCCCCTGCAAGGATAAGGTGTTCTGAATTTTCCACAGCAATAACCTTTTTTTCAAGTGACGTTCTTTGGAAGCCAATATGAGACAACTAATGACATCAACATCAAGATATACGTTTACACTTTATTAGATAAATTGGTCAGAAAATTTAGAAATTTACATTCGCGGGACAAGTAATTCACTTTACTACCCGAGACTGAATTGTACTTGGCGGGCAACTGAAATGAGCGTTTAACCAGGTTCATCCGCGACCAGTGGCGGAGCCAGAAAATCTAACCGAAGGGGGCAACAAGCGATAAGAATGATTTGACAACGGGTAAAAAAAATTGTAAAATCTAAAATTGGGTCGGGTCGGTTTTAACTAAACGCAAAATAATACTTCTTCTATGTAACTTACATCAACTAAAGAAATAACGCATACAAATTGAGACTTGACTGATATTGCAAATTTACTAGGTTCATCTTAGATAATAAACTTGACATGTACTCTATACAAACATGTAATAACTAAATATAAACATAAGTCAAGCTATAAGCCGTTAAATCTGTATCAAAGTAATTAGACCTCTATAAATTTCTTATGTAAATTAGACCTGTAAACTTGTACAATAAAAATGTGTATTTTGAAATGTTAACATAAATCATTTTTTTTAAAATGAAATTTAAACTCAAATTTTGAAGCTTAGTTTTGGACAAAAACACCACCACCTATTTATAACTTCTTGAGCTGGACAAAATAATGACACACAAAAGTAAATTGGACATTTATTACTAAAAGAACAATTAAAATAAAATATAAATAAATAGATAATATATATTTAATAATACCCCACTTTCCAAAGGCTTCATCTTTCTCTTCCCCATTTTCCAACCTTCTTTAACATTCTTGTTCAACCACTCACGATTTCCAGAAAAAAACACTTTCAAGATCCAATTGTTGATATTTCCTTTAGAGAATTGATACTCACTAAAAGTTTACAAAACTTTAGCCACATAATGACATGTCAAATAAATATGGTGTGTGAAAAAGAAGAAAAAGAAACTAAAATACAAGATGATTGGTACAACTCACTTGACATGTCATTGTGTGGACAATGTTTTGTAAACTTTTAGTGGGTGTAGCATTTCTCTTTTCTTTAAGTGTAGAGGGCATTTTAGTTTATGGGTTGAGGGCACCACCTATTTTTTGCAACTAATTTAACTATTTTCCTTACTAATTTAGCCAATCCGATGAAGCTTTATCGAGGGCCTTTCCCCCCACTATCTACAAGGTGGCTCCGCCCCTGTCCGCGACTAACATTTTACATCTAATTTAGTAGAACAAGGTGAATAATAACACGACTCATAACGTAATATGCTATTGTAGTAAGATACTAAAGTCATAGTAAAGCTTTTACGTCACTATAATTAACTTCAAGTGGCGGAGCTTCAAGTTATTTTTAAGGAGGGCCAAAATGCATATAAACAAACTTGGAAGCGCCAAGTTTACACTTTATTGGTATCCGGGCGGGACGGTTCGGTTAGTCGCAAAATTTTAAAATATCCTGGATAGTTCACTTTACTAATCGAAACCGAATGGTATACGGGCAACCATATTAAACATCTAATCGAGTAAACAACATGATCTGAAATCAAAAATGTTAATTAAGTAAAGTCATAGTAAAGTTTTTCCGTCAAAATAATAACATTCAAATCCTCATACATAACAAACTAAATTGTATTACTAAAAAAATATCATATGTCGTTAGTAAATGTGTACATTAAACGTTTATGATAAAAGAAAAAAGCCGTTATACAATAAATATATTCTAATAATAGAATCCATGCTTATACCTTAAACCTGTATATTATGCAATATTTGAGAATAAGACCGAAAATCAAACGGTGATAAACAAGTTTTTCCAAAAAAAAATTCACATAGTTACCTTAGGCACCTAATTTTTATGTTTTCAGGTTAAACTGGCTGACTCGGTTAGCCAGATTCTCAGATTTTAATACCCCTAGTATACACTCAAATTAACAGAACCCAGATTCGTTAATTTTGAAAAATAACCGGCATAGAATGACAAACTTTTTTTTTCTCTAAATCATCACGTATTTTTTTTCTCTAAATTATCACATAGAACATATTACAAGGTAGAGAGATGTAAGGTTTTTTTTTGCCTCGAGGCGAGAGTAGCGCCAAGCTAGAATTGAGCCCTTAATCCCTTATAAACTCGAACACAATTTATCATCATTTGGTGCTCTCTATTGTTGGTCAAACTCAAATAACTCGATACATGCTTTATTTTTATTGAATTATATACATCTACTTATTCATCTTTGTCACGATAAAGCAACGTGACAAAGTATTTCACCTTAAAACACCAAGTCGAATCAAACAGGCAGATAAAACACTTTGAGCATAACCTGTCATCTTATTTTTCAAAATATTATATACATATGTTAAACACATTGCTTATGACCATGTACCGGAACAATTAACGGGTCAAACATATCAGTCACAAGCCACTTACAACCAGCTACTACAAATTTAAAGCATTCTCAATGACTAGTTTTATGATTGATCTGACTCGATTAGTATTCAAACATGTATGAGTGATATTTCAAGATCTCAAATAAAATCCTTCGACAACACCGATCCCCAAGACTCAAGCACCTCAATGAAAATCCTTTAAAAAACACAGATTCTGAAGGCTGGACTCAATTTAATTACAGGTGCCTTGAAACAAGACAACCAATGGAGCAGCAGAACTTGAACCATCTCCAGAATTGAAACAGCAGACAAACATATCATGAAATGAGTCAAAAATCAAAACAGCAAACCAAAGACCAGTGCAGGAAAGCAGATCGTGGACCAGAAACCAAAAACAGGATAGATGCACCATAAATCCCATGAAACACGAGCATTTTCGAGAGACCCAACAGAAAGACAATCTTTATTTCGCTAAATACATACAAGTACTATGGCAATAGTTTGACATTTAAATAGTGATTCATGTAAATTTCCCATAGCTGCAGATACTAGCATAGTAGCATACATGTATTTTCATGCAATGAACAGAAGTATTCGAGTTCGACTAGAAACAACTCATAACAAAATTCAAAGTAGCAAACATTTGTAGGGAGATACGTATCTAGTGCTGCGTTCTCAGCCTTATTATTGAAAAATAAAAGAAAATATCTGATTTTCTCGAGATGGAAGGGAAGAGAAGAAAGGATGGGTTCCAAAGTTTGAAGGGAAGATGGAAATGAGATGTTTAAGAGTTAAAAGGGAGAGAACAGAAAGGAAACCGACACTTGTACATTTATGCCCTCTAATTGTAAATACTTGGATTGGCTGTATGATATAGAACAGATATATGCAAATATGTTCAATAATTTATAATCGAACTTAGTGAAACGTAGGGCATGTAATTGCTGAAGCACATAATTTAGTGCTTTCAAATCGATATATATTCATTCGCCTACTCTTCCTCTAAAACACTGCAAGATACAAGTCCATATAAAAAGAGTACTTTCAAGAATTCAAGTCTTCACATATAATCATAATCAACTAGTTCCATAGCAATGAACAAATATAAACGGATACATACTACCCACACACGCAATTCGAAATAACGAACCAATATACCAGAAACTAAACCCAATGATGCAGTATAACAAACATGTGGGCATCACTTGTCTATCACTATTAAACGATAAAGATTTGGGACTATTCAAGAATTTTGGCATTTAGCAAGTGCAATTGATGGAGAATGAATTTAGAGAAATGAAACCACAAAGAGTTTTACGGCAACATTAATGTTACTAACACATGCATCAGAGGGTTATCAATCTGAAAGCAATCAAGGTGACATACATTCCATACAAAGAATATAATAAACAAAAAAGATATTTAACCTCAGGATAAACACCGATCCGACCAATTGTGAAGTGTGGAGAGAACGCATCGTAAGCATGGATCAAGCTATTTAAGAAAGCAAAATAAACAAAACGCTTATTATTATTATGAACATACAAATCAGCATTTAATCTTTTGGTAAAACCGGACACTGACCCATAGCAATGCCAAATCTTTAGCATTTAGACGCCACTTGACAGGTTTTAATGGAGTTCAAGTTCGATTGGAGATAGGGTTACAAGTTCTCTGCGCATTCATAGTAATGTTAAAAATGACACAAACAAGTAAACTTTAAGGATTATTAAAACAACCAAACAAACACAAAGTCAAGATTCAGAGTTTAGAGTAACTAGAAAGCAACAGTACCAATGTAAAAGGCGAAGGTGAACCTTTGCCCAACATAATTTGTAATCGCAAAAGACATCAATATATCAAATACGCAACAATGATAAACAGATACCAACCTAGACTTGGTCAAACTTGTGAGATCCGCGGCTCCTGCAATACCATCTTCAGTATCAAGTGTATAGGCAGCATAAGCACACATAATTGCCTCAATGAGCAAAAACTGTGTCATTACGTCTTGGTGGTCTATCAGGAATTGATCCGGGCTTAAACTTGGAAGCCTCATGTCTAGCAAGTTCAGGAGGCACTGAACACTGGTTCTGTGTTAGCATCTGCTTAAGATCATAGAACACATCGGAATCCTGAAGAGTCAAGAAAGTAGTTGCAGTTCCAGTCTTCCCTGCACGCCCAGTACGTCCTATACGATGAGTATACTGTTCAATGTTCCCAGGCATATCATAGTTTATAACATGAGCCACATCAGGTATATCAATACCACGCCCTGCAACATCAGTAGCAACTAACACATTGAATCTTTTAGTCCTGAAACCGTCAAGACTAACCTCTCTTTGCTCTTGTGACTTCCCACCATGCAAAGTTGTCACGCGATAACCTGATTTTTCCAATGTTTTAGATACAAAATCAGCAGTCTTTTTAGTGTTAATAAACACAATGGCGGTCTTATCCCCAAGATCATCAAGCAACTTCTGCAATCTAGGCATCTTTTCAGATTCTTTCACCATGATAACATGCTGAGTAATAAGATCAGTTGCTTTTCCTGCGGTTCCAATCGTCACGACAACAGGGTTCCGCAAGTACTTCCTAGCTAGCCTCTCAACAGCAGTAGGCATAGTTGCACTAAACATATAAGTAGTCCTATATATTCTCTTCTCATCAAGCTCCTCATCTTCATTCTCGGGTTTAAAGTTACTCGATGGCATTGCTTCAAGAACACCCACAACTTGTGGCTCAAACCCCATATCAATCATACGATCAGCCTCATCAAGAACAACATAGTTACACTGATTCAAAACAGCATAACGCCTCTCTAAACAATCAATAAGACGCCCTGGCGTCGCAATAACAACCTCACACCCTTGCCTAATCTTAAACCCTTGTTCCTCAATCGACTGCCCACCCACAATCGAAACAACCTTAATCCCTAGATAATGCGCAAACTTAACAGTCTCTTCCTCAATTTGCTGCGCAAGTTCTCTAGTAGGGGCCAAAACAACCGCATAAGGACCCTCAGCCTCGTTCTCTTCACTAATAGGAGGCAACCTAGTAATATAAGTCAACATAGGAAGTACAAAAGCAGCAGTCTTACCCGAACCAGTCTCTGCAACACCAATAACATCTCTTTGCTGCAACCCAAGCGGAATAGCAGCCATCTGAATAGGCGAAGGCGTCTTATACCCAGCTCTATCAACCGCTTTCAAAAGCTCGTTACTCAACCTACTCTCAACCCAGCTCCTCATAGGCCTAGGAATCTTAGAACCTTTATACGATATATTAAAATCCTCCCTAAAAATCCTCCAATCCCTCTCAGTCATCTCCTCAAGTTTCTTATCAGACCAATGACGATCAACTCGCATATCAAACGTATCATACCTCTCGGCAGCCTCATCCTTAACTCTCTGAGCAGCTAGGTCCTCCGGCCTCTCCTCAACCCCGTCCTTCTTCCTAATCTCGTCACGTAAATCCTTCTCATTCTTAGCAGCCAGCTTCTTTTGCTCCCTACGATCCATACCCGCCCTAAACCCTCTCCCAAACAACAACCTCGCCTCGTGCGGATTCTGATACAACGAATTCATATCCCTACTAGTATCCTCAGTATTCTCCCAATCAAACGAAAACCGAAACTTCTCGCTCGGTTTAATCACTCGTTTCTTCGGCTTTTTGGTTCCTAAGTACTGATCCTTAATCAACTCAAGCTCCTTTTCGCGGTCTCGTTCCGCTTGCTTCTCTAACTTATCTTTCTCCCTAAGCTTACTCTCTTCCTCACGCTCCCTATCTCTATCCCTCCTATCTCGGTCACGGTCACGGTCACGGCGGTCACGGTCACGTCTGTCACGGTCACGGTCGTAGTCACGTGATGAACGGTGACGAGTGACGTCATCAGATGGTTGTTTAGATGATGATGATGAAGAATTAGGGTTTGATTGATTAAGAAGCTGTTCTTGACGGCGTTTTTGTTCTTCGAATTCTTCTTGACGGCGTTTTAGGGCTAATGCTTCTCGTTCTGCTTTGGATAAGAATACGGGTTTTTTGGTTTGTAATTTTTCGCCTAAATCGTCGATTGAACGTTTCATGGTGTGATTGATGGTGGTGAATTGATTAAAATTGGTTCGATTAGTTGATTTTAGATTTAGGGTTAGGGTTTCGATTTGATTTGGGGATTATGGGATATGATGTGAGGGTTTATACGCGAGTTTTTGATTTTGTTTTTTCATATGGCTGTAGTAAGTTTCACTTTTCACTTGCAAAATAAAAATAATTAGAGCGCTCGGCGTGGTAACTCCACCATCGGCGTTATGCCTATGTGTCAGCTGCGGTGACGTTACTACACCCCCATTCACCGTTGGCCAACGTCGTTGCATTCGGCGTCAAACCACAAACGCGCGTTGATGGTTAATTTAAAAAAAAAAATCAAAAACACCCCTCAACAGCCCCTTAAATTTTAAATATTTTCAAAAACACCCCCACGTTTATAAACGGTTAGTTTTTTTAAAAATCAATTTTTTTTAAACCCGCTCTATATATATATTATACCCCAACTTAACCATTTTACACACACAAAACACAAACACTCTCTACACAAACTCTCTACACAAAATGAATCAGGAACTCTCTACACAAAATGAATCTATACTTTTTTATGAATCCAAACGACGACGAAGAACAACAACCAACCTCTTTCGAAGTCGATGACGAAACCGACGTTTACTTTCTTCAACAAGCGTATGAGCATTACGAAACTTTAGAAGAAGATGAAAAACGTCCAGTGCTTACACGTAACGCGATCCATCGTGATCGAGAGGGGGCCGAAGATCGTTTGATGGACGACTATTTTGATGAACCTTGTAAGTATCCTTTATAGTATTTTCGAAGAAGATACCGTATATCATACCCTGCCCAGGCGGGATTGGGTATTGTTGTTGTTGTGAAGAAGATACCGTATGAGACGCATGTTTTTTTTATCGGTGTATGTTTTTTTTTTTATTTTTTTTCCGCATGTTTTTTAAAATTTTCGAATGTTGTTTTTTAAGTTTTTTGTAATGTGTGATATTGTTTAATGAATGAAATATTTTAGTTTGTTAAGGGGGTGTTATGAAAAAATAAAATGGTGGGTCTTGAAAAGTGGTGTTAATGGTGTTATGATTACATGGGTATTTTGATGATAGGGTTTATGACGTTAAAAGCTGCTGTGCGCTGATGTGTCGGTGTTAATGGTGTTACGATACCTAAGCTCTTAGGGGTAAGTTATACATACACCCTAAAAAGCCATTCGTACCCCATGTTTTTTCGGTTTTTTATCTTTTTATTTTTTTTAATTTTTTTAATTTTGTTTATATTATAAAACTGTGAAACTGAAAGTGCGGAATAAAAATTATAAAGTTTAACAAGTCAAAAGTATGAAACTGTCAAAAAATACGGAACAAAACCTGATATAAAACTACGTTCTACAGTAAAAAGAGAGTACAAAATGAATCTTTGGTACTTTTTAATATTTTTTAGTAGGTCAGAGGATACCAATAGTAATACCCAAATAATTATTCAGGAAGTCAGTGTTTTTTTTTTTTTTTTTTTTTTTCTTTTTTTATTTTTTTTTATTTTTTTTACTTTTTTTTTTTTATTTTTTTTTTTTTTTTTTTTATTTTTATTTTTGTTTTTTTTTTTTTTTTTTTTTTTTTTTTTTTTTTTTTTTTTTTTTTTTTTTTTTTTTTTTTTTTTTTTTTTTTTTTTTTTTTTTTTTTTTTTTTTTTTTTTTTTTTTTTTTATGTCCCTACGTGGCATCATTGGTAAGATGTACTTTCAACAACAAAAATAAATTTTTTCGTTTTTTTCATGGTTTTATTTAAACTTGCATGAAAATATCACATGTGATTAAACACTAATTTGAATATTCGTATAAAATCATCTTTTATATTTATATAATAAAAGAATTACATCATTTCGGAGTTTTCCATCAAATTGAATCATATGAATTTAAAAATTAGACCAATCAGAACGCTTGATTTTGCCACGTAGGCAAAATCGTGTGATCTGATTGGTCAATAAAAAGTCAAAATTAAATCGATTTGGTCAAAATTAAAAATTTGTGGTGGAGAAATATGACGAGAAAAAAAACACATAAAAATATATGTGTCAAATTTGTGAAGAAAAAAACTTGAAAAAAGTGGAGGTAATTAATAAAAATTTAGTGATTTTTAATTTTAAATAAATTATATGGAGTTAAGTGTAAATTTATAAATTTACATGTTTTATTATAACTTTAAAAAATAAACAAATAACCCCTTAAACTTTATACCCGTAGACTTTATATTTTAAAATATTACAAACGTAAACAATTTTTTACTTCCAAACAAAGATTTAACAGTATCTAATCACATCCCAAATCTACCCGAAGACTTTTTGATGGATTTTTCATTGTCGGTCTGAAATTATGTTGTACAACCAAATAGAAAAACACCGAAGCACATAAAATATCATAAATTAATAAAAAGGGTTTTCTAGCTATTCATTGATGTGTTTGGAAGAATTGCATTTTTTTTCTTTTTGTTTAATACGTACTAAAATTCTAACATTTAAATTTCTCAAAAAGTCTTTATTCCATTGACATGTATGTATGCCTATAAATCATATATAACAATCTAGGCTACTTTTATATCTTAAAAAAGTGTTGGTGACGGAAAAATGGGTAAAACTCTTTTTATATTTGTATATGTATTAAAGATATACAATAGGTAAATCTTTGTTTGACCAAAACATATTGTATGTACGAAACATAATACTTATTTGAGTTTTTTAGCTTTCTATATTCTATAAATATTGACGATTTTGATAACTCAACTTGATGCTTTTAAATTCGATTGCGAAGCTAAATTTTTACATGTTTTAACACAAAGTGTGACCATTAATCTTAAGTATAGCTGACTCAATAATGCAACTAGAATCATAAAACATATACAATATCAACTGCATACCCAACGGTAAGATAACCAGCCTTCCAAAGTGGAGGTCAATGGTTCGAATATAACGAGGAGAAAACTAATCCCCTTGTGGCCTCGAAGGTTCACATGAGCCGACTTCGGGCTACCTAAAAGAGTAGTTTTGTAGAGATTAGTCGGCTCACAATGTCGAGTTAGTTAACAGGTAAATCAAAAGAAAAAAAAATTAGTAATTATCCTCAAGCTCATATAATACATATAAGATATGAATCTATTCTCTTTATATGATTTCGATAATACTCTATAACATAACTTATAAAACAAAATAAAAATAAAAATAATACATGTATTTAAAAAAACATAATGTCTAAACCCCGTGCGTGCACGAACATTAAAACTAGTATATGATTTAACACTAACATCAAATTACATGTGATTGCATTAAAATTAAATATCATATATGATCTAACACGAATATCATATATGATTTTATCATATGTGATTTATCAGTAATATCATATGTGATTTAACATTAATATCACATGTGATTTTATTAGTGTTTAATCACATGTGATTTTTCATGCAAGTTTCAACAACGAAAAAAACCAAAAAAAAAACGTGAAAAAGCGAAAAAAAATTTTGTCAAAAGTATATCAAAGTGAATATCTATAGAAAGACAATTAAATGTTCGTCGTGATGATATATTTTTTTCTTTTAACGATTAACGGTTTGGGAGATATTAATATTTGAAAAAAAAATGAAAATAGTTTTGGGGTTTAATCTTATCCATTGGATCAAGTAGAGATGGAGGGCGGGGATTAATCCCTTTGTATCCACGTAAACTTTTGTATCCAAATGAACTTTAAATCATGCAAAATATATGAATGAATTGAGTTTTAAATATATTTTGTTTGGTATAATTTCATTAAGCATCATATAACATAAAAAAAAGTAATTTAAAATTTAAATTGAAAAAAAAAACTTAAAAAATCAAAACTGAACAAATAAATTGAGATAAAAGGAATAACATCTCGTATAAAATAATCTTTTGAAAAATAGTTAACACATAAGTTTTCACTTTTTATTCTTCTGTTTCCAAAGAGTATTACAAGTCAACAAAATCACCACATGACACTATGTCAGTTTAATAAGTTATGAAGTTACCATCAAACACAATACAATCAAATAACCATTGAACCACATAAGTAGTTCTTTTTTAGTCATTAACATCTCTACCTTCACAAACACAATACAAACGACAACAATGGCGAATACGGGCTATAGACACACCATAAGCGAGGTAAAATGCAGACGGGAATACTCAGTGCTTTCAGAAAAAACCTCAAGGAAATGATTCATGTAATTTAAGCTACATTAAAAATGAATCATAGTTTACCAACTTCCTTCAAGAATTATTTTCATTATTAAAAGATAACAATATGAAAATCACTCTAACTTAAGGAGTTAAAGACCAATGGTTAAAATTCACTAAGATCAAATGTAAAACTACTTAGGCTGGATGGAGTGGTGAGGCAAAACTCACCTAACACGTCAGCGCCACATCAGCTTTCTCTCTCCAAATAAAACTCACCTTACAACTCACTTTTCAACCGTAATAAGAACTCACCTTACCACTAAAACTCACATTTCATTAAAATACCCACTTTATATAAAATATACCCACTAAATATCCACACACACTCACAACCAATTAAAATACACTTAATAAAAAAGAAAGGGGCCCACAAATAAAACTCACCGTGAGGTGAGAAACTCACCAAAAGGTGGGTTTTTTCGGTGTTAACTCACCAAGCAAATCCAATGTGGCAAGGTGAGTTTGGAGGGTGGCATGGCAACTCGCGTGTGAGTTGGAAACTCACCTAGGTGAGTTTGCCAAACCCACCTCCACTCCGTCCAGCCTTAATATCAATTTGACCATCACGATAAATTATAGGGTCAGGTAAAATTGACCCTGTAAATTATTGTAACGGTCAATTCATATTATCTGTTCGGCCTTTCAAAATATTGACAAGTGGTGTCATACTCCTCCCTCTTTTCTTTGTCTCTCTAATTTTGTCTTACAAACATTAATGCCAATCTATGCAGATCTATCAGGAGCAGCCAACCATTTACTAGAATGATCCACTGAGTTTGGTTCACATCTTTCAAGGTCAATATCGCTTCCACATCAGCTTCTCATGGCTTTTTTAAGAGAAGTGGAGACTAAATGTATACCCAAAGAACCTTGAAAAGCTGTATTGTGAATACACTTCAGGCTTAACATCTGCACGAATTCATATTGGGAAAGTAGTATTTTTAGAGAAAATGACTTCTTTGAAACTGTGAACACATCCATGGACCATGGTTAAATGGATTCATCCTTCTTTCGTATTGGTATCGTAAGTGTCCATGAGCAGTCTAATTTAGAGGGGTGGCTAGATTAAAATATCATGTCCAAAACAGATTGTAGGAACAGGGTATCTTGGAGAAAATCACCTCATTCAAACTGTGAACACATCAATGGTTCAAGGATTCATCCTCATTTCATATCGGTATTGGAAGTTTTTATAAATAGTCAGCAAAAAAATGACAAGCTTAGGTAGATCAAAATATGATGTCCAATAAAACAGGTTGTATCGGAGTGGATGTTTGAATTTGTGTTTTTTGACTGGTTATCTGAGTATTTTTTTTTAGGTGTTCGTTTCTGCACAGTTTTGAGTGTTTGGCTAAAAAAATGTTGATATACTTATTTAGAGTAAATAATCACGTGGAAGAAGCAGGTTGGCCCCTACTTATTTTTTGTGTGCAGATAAGTAGTTTAAAATAAGCGATCGAAAAGGACCCCTTAGATTTCAGAAAACAAGAATGTCTCCTCTTCTTTGTTTGTTATATCGAAAATGTAATTTTTGGTCATTCTATCTATTAGTTTCTGCACTCAAGCATATGATTGCTACAAACTTCAAACCAAAAGAGCACATTCAAACACAATAACGGGTGAGCAATGCTTATTTTGAATTGATGTGATACTGTGAGAGAGAAAAAAAGGGTACCTGGTTGGTGACGGCCAAATACAGATGAAATGCAAATAAGACCTACAAACCATTGAACTGTAAAACTGTATGTTATATAAGCATGTCACATACATGGGACTTCAATAAGGCTTCCCATTGACTGGAACTGTTTTCAACAATTAACTGAACCGTCACACACAAGTTCTAAACAACGAAGTAGCAGCAAGCAGACCAACAAATCAGTCAACTCTGTTATATTCCACTATAGCTATTGTTTGCTACCCAACCACCATGAAGAGAATTCAAGTCAATTACTTGTTTTAAAAGAAGCTTGTGACATACTATTAAGCATAGAATTACGCTTAAGATCAGATCACTAACCACAAATATAGATAACAACTTAGCATCTAAATGCTAAGTTTTCCACAACTGGAAATCGATCGTATGTTATACACGATAATGAGCTTTGTAATCCTAGATCAACGCTTTTACCCGCCATACACAAAGACCAACTAGCATTCTGAAGGAACCTTTCAAAATATATTTTTGTAACATGATAATCGACAAATAAGTACTGCATGTAATTATTTGTTGAGTTTGCTTTTTTTCTTTTCTTTTCTCACCATTCCTTATACATTTGATCTTTGATTTGATTCAATTATCTCTTTTTTCATATTTGTGTTTACTAATTAGTTATTAGTGTTTGTTATGGACACCGTATAATCCTTTCATTATGGAAATCAAAGACAGTATCGAATTAGAAGAATGTATTGTTCATATCTTCAAATTCTGACATCTCCTTTCATGTGCCCAGCCATGCATTGTAAATTTTGTTGGTGCTTTTTATATATAATGCATAAAGCATAAATTTAATCAAGAGTTCAAGACATTCTCTAAATGCAGGTATGCCACTTTATATGTCCATCTTATAAGTATACAAATGAACCACTTCAACAAGATCGCTCTAGCGAGGATAGCGATTTTGGTTTCTTTCTTATATATTACTCGTAGTTACTAAGGGGGCTGATAACTTAACCTAAGGCTCACGAGAACGTACACTCTAAGTTATCATTAACATCAGGTGAGCAATTCCTCTTCTTTTGAATAAGCGTGTTTTGGTTACTGTTTTAAGAGGTCCCAAACACTTGACATTAGAATAGGAATCAGATAAGCACAATAACATGGAAAGTTCAAAAGTTGCTTACTTTATATCAATCTATGCTTTTTTAATGGATATGGTAACAAGGGCGGAGGGGTGGTCAACTACTATATAGTACCTCGAACTAAGATATTCAGCCTACTACGTAAAAATCCAGTGACCTTACAGAGCAGCACTGAATAAAAATGTAGACTGGCAATACACAGCAGTGGATTGCTTGGCATAGCAGTGCCATTTTCGCTCCCATATATCAAGTGCTGGTTTGCAGCGGCTACTTACAGAAGGTCAACTATACTAGTTGCTACCTGTAGTCCGAGTTATACAAGGCAGACTCTTGATATGACTCTGCAGTTGGGCAATATATCTGGTGCATTACAACTTAAACTTATGCATAGCAAGAGTTTACTTATCCAAATAACTAAATACATTTTACTGACTGTCAAAAATTCATTTGTGCTTATTGCTCGAAAAATTATATGAAATTCATCATCAGTAGTCATTAATGTTGGATACTAACAGATAATAAAAACTTGCTGTATAGTTAACACACTTATCTTTCTAGTAACATAAACTAAATTCAAATTATAAAAACTTGATGTGATAACAACTTGATCTCGACACCTTGCAATATAGCACCATCATTGTTATGAATGGATGATAGTGTTTGGCTCATCAAGCAATAGTAGTGTTTCCATGTACGACCTCGCGTAGAACGTAGCACAGCTTCCAATAATCCCAACACTATTAATACGTCCTGACGAGGGTTCATAAACTTCAATTTCAGATTCTTCACTATTATCATTCTCCAACTCCAATACAACTTCACCATTCTTCTTAAACCCAAATACGTTATACACTGACCTACCCTCAACCTTTACAGTGTATATCTTCGTAAACGGTTTATTCTCACCATCTTTCCTCATCCACACACCACAAACCGACATCCCACCATCATCGTTATACTCAAGCAAAACAAGCGACTCATTCATGTTCGCCACCAACAATTGTGTATATACTAATCTCTCCGGAAGACACACTTCACCAAACTTGTCACTCTTCAAATCAAACGAAATAATAAAATTAGACCTAAATCCATCATCCAATTCCATATCATCATAAGCACGCCAATAGATAACCCCATCTATAGAAACCTGATTCCACGCCAAATGACACGATTTGAAAGGCGCATCCATAGATACAGTTTCCCAAACACGTCTACTTAATGTAAAAACCTCAACCACCCACATACTAGGTTCTTTAACAACACTAATCTTAACAAGCTTAGGGTCACTAGTACGAGGACAAACCCCAAAACCAACAACTTCACGTGTATACAATGGATCAGGGATAACTATACCAACAGATTTCCTGACAGTAGGATTCCAAATAACAGCCATTTCAGTTTCTATTTCTTGAGTGTCGTTGTGATAACCGACATAACATAACAACCCGTTAACAGAACCGAGAGTTAATGCGTGTCTTAGTAAGCTAAGGGACTCGGGGGCGGTTAAGGGAAACTTTTGTTGGGGGAAAGTATTGTTATCGATTATCGAGGTATACGTTCGGACATTATTGAACTCGTACCGTACAAGTAGATGATGCTGGGGGTTTGGGTGATTGAGGTGGTAGTTTTTTATGAATTCCGAGGTGTCGATGAGAGATTTCCATTGTTTTGAAACGGATCGGAATTGAAGTAAGGATTTGACTGGAAGCATTTTCATGATTTCTGTTTGGATGTCGAATGATATGTGGTCTGACATTTCGATTTTGAGGGTTTCAGATTTGGGGGGTATTGTGGTGAGAGTGGCAAACTCAATAAATGAGCAAAGGTGCTCACTGGTGAGTGTTTGTGTTGTTTGGTGACTTTTCAACTTTGGGCTAGCAAAGGTGAGTCACATTAGTCTCTCAGGCCGGATGAAATAAGGAACCCAAAGTGACCATACACTTCAGCGTCACGTCAGTTTTCTCTCTCAAACTTTATCACACACTTTTCAACCGCTTTAACACTGACCTTTCATACCAAACTCACCTTACACATTTTTTTTATTTAATTATATTCATTTATAAATTAAAAACGTAAACGTACAAAATTAATAAAAACGTAAATGTAATTAAAAACTTTTATTCATAGATTAAAAACATTACGTTAAAACAATACATATATTCTTGTGTCGACATTACTGCTCCGTCCCAACCAAGAAGAATATCCCTTTCTTTAAGCAGGTTTGCTTGCTTAACAATACCCGCAGGACCGAGTATTATCCTAACTGGATTAAGGGTTGAGGGAGATGGTTCAACACGTGTGTTACTAGAGAGCTGAACAATACCCGCATGACCAGGTATTATCCTAACTGGATTTGGGGTTAAGAGAGGTGGTTCAACACGTGTGCTATTAGAGGAACGCAGAACGGGTGTTAAATGGAGATCAAAATCATCTATATCAAGACCGAATTCCCATGGATCATTTTCGTTATTGAAATTGGAATCCATTTGAAAGAGTTGGATAAGAAGTTGTGTGAGAAAATGAGAAGATGGTGAGAGGTATTTATAACGGAAAAGTAGCCGTTGGAATAGTAGCCGTTAGTATTTAAAATTTGAAAATATAAATATTGAATTTAAAATAACAATACTTTAATTTAAAACATTACATTTAAAACAACTAAATTAAAATAGTTCCTAGATTATTAATCTGACTCGTATCCTGAATCATATCTCACCACCCCAAATTCCAAGTAATATTCCTCATCATCAGCTTGTTGTTGCCTAATTTTCTCATCTCGTTCTTTTTCGTCCCTTGCTTCTTCTTTTACTATTTCTCTTAACGCTTCTTCGTCTAGATGTAGTTGATGTAGCTATTTCTCAGTAAGATATACATCACATATCTCACGAGTTTGGAATAACGAACCACCTATATGGGTTTGTGAGCGGTAGTTGTATTTTTCCCGTAGCCAGACTAGTTTAGCATTCATTTGTTTTTCTATTTTTGCCGCCTTTCCAAACAAAGAATTATGCATCTCGTAATCTTTAGTAGATCTTTCTTTTAAAAAAGTGTCAATCAAAGCGCGAGTCTCTTGTGGAATGTGGTTGCATTCCTCGTATGATTTTCGTAGATCATCTTTAGCTCCGCATGCATTATCATATTCGACGGCTAAGTTCATAATCGCTAATTGGCGAGCTTTATCCTCCTCAATTTGTTTTTCAACCATAGCTTTGATTTCATTATAGGTGTGTGGAACCAAACACGCCATTAAAAATACAATACTGAACGTGAGAGGTTTGTTTAAAAATATATGAGTTGTGTATGAAAATGAGTGAAATGTTGGGTATTTATAGGTAAAAATGAGGGATTTTAAAGTAAAAAAAGTTCTTTTTTAAAAAATAAAACGGTTTAAAAAAAATTGTGGCCCACCATTTGTTAACTCACAACGGTGAGCCACTCACCGTGGAACCCCAAAGTCGCGCGTGACTTATAACCACCGGCATAAGAGTCACAGTGTGACTTGTACCTTTTTGTGGTGACTTACCCTCTATTCCATCCAGCCTAATAATCAAAATGGTGTCCGCAAATTTTATAAAATTTTCACATTCACATAATAAACTTGCAAAAATCCTATTATCACCCATGAAACCAGTAAATTTGTTTCATTATTATCAATATCGTCTATTTTTGCAATGAAAACCGGCTAACACTTTCACGTCACCATTTTATATAAAAAAAATTAATGATATTTAATGGATGACTTAACAGTTAACACCCCTCTTTAACCCAACCCACCCCTTAACCTAACACTAGTATTCCCAAATTCATTCCTAATATGCCACGATATAAGTTAAAATCTGATAACGAGATGCCATGATATAAGTTGACACCACCAAGATCTAAACGAGTAAGCTTATTTAGCTTAAAGAGCCAATCAGGGAGCGTCTAGTGAAGTCATTAAATGCAAGGATAATGTCTGCAAGATTTGTTAGGTTCATAAATGATGATGGTATTTGACCGAACATGTATTTATAATTAAGATAAAGGTATTCAAGCTGCGTAAAATTACACAAGCATCCTTCTCAATTGTATCAGCTTGACCTAAATACTTTGAAAGTTCTGTATCTAAGTGACCAAGATAAATATCAAGCCTACCAAATGACTAAACAACATCAAACATGTAAACTCATTATCATTACTAACTCTAACTAAACCTTTCTGGCACTCTAGATTTGAAACTTTGTAATACAAAACTTGAAAGTAGTTTTCACATTTTTCTTCTAAAAATTCAGCTAACGGTTTATAAGTCATCCTTGCAACCCTCATTTCAAGCATGACACCGTTGACATACCTTAGAGGTAAAAGGAGGAAATAACCATCATTATGAACATCAAAACAATGTAGGTTGGTTCCAAGTATCATTCTGTTAGAAAATTGACAAAAAATTCAAATTAAGGTTTATGACTATATTCAACAAAAAATAAACGATACAAAAATAATAAAATAAAATTCACGAGCAACCATTATTACATACCGATGACATAAACCAAAGTTGAAAATTGTAAACAGTTTGTTGTATGAAATTGGGGATTGTGTACTGTGAGAAATTAAGGTTTGTGTTAAGAAGAATTGTTGTTTGATGATAATGTATAAATGATAATGAAATGATATGGAAATTTGAAATGATTTATATCAATCTAAAATATATATTAAAAATCCACGTCTTTGTTTGTTTGCAAAACGAACCCAAAATGGTAGAAAACGAGAAAAAGGTTATTAACTAGTGCCACGTCAAATCCTCTCCTTTAGAGGGCCGAAATAAGAAAATTAACGAAGTGTTTGAATTATATAAGAAAAATAAAAGATGGATGCTAACAATAGGAAAATGTGGCAACTTGCATGCTTTTTCAGACCATTAATCCGACTATTTTAAACGATGAATAATCTTGTATCCATCCAAACATCAAAAAGGAATATTGTGAAGTAATGACAATCACATACAGTGTTCTAATATGGACACCAAAACAGCTCATTAGTAATGAAAAAGCGTATGATTAAGCTTGTGGTCCTAACAAAGTATGATCATCTTTACAAACTAATAATAGTATGATTAGGGTAATATTTTTGTTGTTTCTAAAGTTCTATAAGCTAGATAAAGGCCAAAATATAGTTTAGTACATTAACTAGTGGAATTTTTAGTACCATGAACTTTTAAACGTGCAACATGATATCCTGAACTTGGCCAAATGAAATTTCTACTACCCTATACCCACTTAATCATTAAGCTCGTTAGAAATTTAACATACACTATCCTCAAAATTAGAATATCCCTAGTATAACTATCAACTAAGGGTAGAAATGTAGAAATAAACCTAGTCAAGCCGAGCATGCCGAAGCTCGAGCTCGAGTTTGTTGTAGGCCTTATACCGTTAATTTGAGTTCAACCCGTAACATATTTTACAAGTTAAGGATCAAATTGTTTTTATGATAGATACGTAAAACTCGACTCGAGCTTGGTTGTTAAGTACGTTAGGCTGGAGCTCTGTTATTATGCTCCTTAAATACATATATAAATATAGACATACACAGTATATGATAAACGCATTGACAAAACTAAGGCTTGAAATCGTTTACTAAATGAACCCAAACAACGTTTGAGCTTGGGCACGACCTCGAGCTCGTTTAAGCTTGGATCGTTTCGAGCTATTATAAGCTTGACTAGTACAAGCCGAACTCGACCTAAAAGCATAAGGCTCCAAACGAGCTCGAACTCAAGACTTGTGATTATAAACGGTCCGAACTTGGGACTTGGCAACACTTGGCTCGACTTAACTTGTTTCTACCCTTATTTAGTAGTTATACTATGAATATTGTAATATTTAGGATAACGTCCGTTAATTTCCTAACATGGTTAACTTTTAAATGGGTATATGGTAGTAGAAATTCCACTTAACTAAGTCCAAGATGCTATATTGCACCTTTAAAAGTTCATGATACTGAGAATTATACTTAGCCAAGTTCTGGGTACTAAACTACATTTTGGCCCTAATATATAGTACTACACCATATGCCTTTATAACACTAGTGATCAAATCTAACAGCTCAATGAAACACTTGTCATCACAATTCTACAAATAAGAAAAAATGGGTTAGAGCCTAAAACAACAACCAAAAAACCTAAAATAACAAACCAATAGGATTTTTGTATTATTTGAAAAGTGTCGAAAGAAGAAATAACACCCTTCAGGGGTGTAAAACCATACCTTCAAAAGTGTCGAGCTACTCTTTCCTTAGCAAAAATAACTAACGAACTGCCTCACTCGCCTCAGTCACCAAAAACAACCAGCCCTAAAGCTCATATGTAGCCTATACTAAAACTTTACCTCAAAAAACATGCTGCCTATGACATCACTATCAACATTTACATTAGAATGGCAGGAAAATTAAAAGAAGACTATAAATTCTGAGTAATTTCAATCCAAAACCATCGTTTCCAAGCACCTGTCTCCGCATCACCTACTAGAAGTTGTGGCTTACTGTTGAAGATACCCCCTGGAAACAAAACCGACACATTAAGTACAAAATTATAAATTACTTGTGACAAATCATGACGAGGCAATAGATTTTCCAAAAGCAAGTTGTTATCGTAAAAACAGTTACATGGAAGCTGGAAGTCTATAAACATTGCAAAATATTGCATTGACATCTAACAACAACCCAAAGTCTAGATTTCCGTTATAGGGTGCTTAATTCTGATGTAATAGTGCATTCACATGGCATATTAAGAATTTGGATAAAGACCATGGATACTAGATATAGGTGGCAATTATGATCTAGTTACTCATAAATGGGTTAGTTTTGGTTATGGTTAATTCCCAAACGGTTGCATGGGTCAAAACTGAAAAAACTTAGCTAGAGGGAAACAAGTACAAATGGTTCGATAGGATTGAAGTCACCTCAGGTATACTTTATTGCTTGGAGCATCCTACATCCTTTTATTTCTAGATATAAAAGCAGTTTTGTAAGGAAAAAGTTATTTTGGTCCAACCCAAACAAAAACTGGACTTGTTCCCAACCAACCTAACTGGGTTTTACCAGTCTCATGAATGATAGTGTAAAATTAGAGATGACTTTCTTTAGGAAGACAGACGTACTTGCATGATTTCTTATTATGACCGGGCTTCGTACATATTCCACAACGAATTACACGTTTGACAGGGTCCGCCAGACTAACTCAGCCATCCAGACCAGCCATAACTTTGTGTTTCTTAGACGGAGTAACAACAGTCGCATCATGTTGCGGTTATCGTAAGGGACTTCTACAAGAAGTTTTACATCTCCCTAGACAGTGTACCTAACCATTGTAGTGTAGTATAGGCAAGACTCGAGGGTTGTTATCGTTCTTTACGGGAATATGTTGGAAATGTTTGATCACGGTTTAACAGAATTCTAAGGGTTGAGAGAAGATTCTTTTTGTGTTTTTATATTTTATGAAAGCATGTAAAATCATATATTAGATAGGTTTGGTTGGTTTTAGCTATTAAACTAAATAATAAACCAAGCTACTGGTGATAACAATATAATAAAAGATTGTGTTTATTTAATCATGTATTACTCCCTAGATTGCTTCTCCTAGTGTTGTTGCTTTGTCACACTTGTGATGATCTATGTAATTATTTCCTAAGTCATGAACGAATTACACGAACCCGTTGTCTATTTAATATTCCGTTAAGGCAACGCACAAGTAAGGTAGTATGAAGACTATTACAAGGCCCCTAAGAGTATATTAAATGCATTTGAAATATATTAATAGTGGATCAACCATATAAGGGCCAAGGTAGTATGAAGACTGTTACCCGATGGTATCCTTTCTACACAATCATGTTTTCCTAGACATATCAACAGCGATACAGATAAAAGCTGGTTTTCTAAGACCTAACATGCATATTTATCACAAGAAGCAACACCACTAAGATCTACATCCTAGGTTTCATACAATCATAAATAAATACAATAGAAGGTTTAGCCAAGCATGTTATAGATAAAGCAAGAACAGATAAAAATCACACAACAAGACATATTGAATTATTAAATAAGTCTTACTTGATTAGAACATGAATTGAAGGAAGTACAATAGGGTTTTAAGGCCCTAAAATCGTCCCTAACAGCTGCTAAACGAACTAGGGTTCGTACCCTCTTTTTATTCTAAAGTTACACACATAAAACCCTAAAAACAGATTTGTATTTATAGAAAAATTGTTGCGACGGCGTCGCGTGTTAATCGTGACGCCGTCATGAATAGAATATTCTAGATAAAGGGCTGGGTCGTACAATCTGACGTCGTTTGGAAATCTTGTGACGCCGTCTTGAGATGGGTTGTAACGGCGTCATGTGTAATCTGTGACGCCGTCTCCAGCTTCTGAGTAGAAATTCTTGAGAGATGTTGGTGTAGGTTCGTAGTTATGTCCGTTTCTTCTCCAAATGAGCCAAAGTCACGTGTATTTCCTTCAAATGGTAAATACCTGAAAAGGAACGATTAAGTACCTATTTTGGGCATAAACACACAATTTAGGGGGTTAAACGACCCCGAAAAAGTGTATAAAATGACACCTCATCAAATACCCCTACACTTGGGATTTGCTTGTCCTCAAGAAAATAAGCTTTTCTACCTAGACAATAGCAATATGAGAGTCATTTTACCTACTCTTTAAAAGTATTTTACAACACAAATTCTTAGGACCTCGTAATTATAGCGGGAATAGGTACCATACTAGCACCTCACTAAGTTGTTTGGGATTTTCTTCTTTCTATCGGGTTGTATACTTATTATAACATAAGGGTGAGTGAAGGAGTAAACGGAAAATTCAAACATATAACACTGTTATAGCATATTAAAATTACCATAGGATTGGGAAAGGATCAAACCTCCACCGCTGGTGCAAGCAATTATTCATTACTATCTAATAAAGGTCTTTTTAAAAGGGGTTGTGGGTGATATGTAGGTGTAGATTAACATATATATGGGAAAACGGAAACGGAAAATGGATGGGATACATTTGGGTGGCTTTGGGGGAATTTGGAGTGGAAGCGTAGCTAATTATCATACACCGAATACACTTTGGTTTGAGTGCTATGCCTAAAATCGGAATGCAAGATATAAAAACTCTACACAACTTTACACAATCTTTTCTTTTTCTTATACTATATATACTATTATTTATTATATAATATACTATTTAATAATCAGTCTCTTCTCTATATATTTTTATCTATTATATATACACACACATATATAGACACACACACACATATATATTGACTAACATAATACATCACAACATGAGGTTTATAACACGTACCCCTACACTTGAGCTTTTACATGCTCGATATTTACAATCTAACTAATGATCCGTTTTGAGGTGGATCAAAATAACATGGAGATCATCTAACAAATGTATGGGGGTATTGACTTAACTTTTCTTCCCCATTCTTTCGCGAAATAAATACTACCATGAATCCCAATCGTCCCAAAATTGTATTTACATGGATAAGGACTTAGCAATCGTGTACTCAATAATTAACTTGGATTAAAACAATAATGTATTAAAAGCGAGTACATACAAGGTAGGCTAAGGCGATTTGGGTGTAACAATTGGTTTAAGGGTGACAATGCTCTTCATTAATAGTCCGGCTTAACCAGAAAATTACGAGAACCGTGAAAAAGGATAGGCTCGGAGGGTTGTACTAGGGGTATCCTGCACTAAAGGTGAGTGCATGGCAAGGGTGTGGGATAGTTATATGATCGGTGTGACCATCATAACAATTACAGGTTTAAAACATGGGTTAATCCTAATGCCTCTTATCAAGCAAATCCTAATACTTATTATGCGATCTCGGGATGCATCACAAAAACAAGTTCTAGAATTTAATATGCTACCGGTACACTCTCATAATCCTGAAGTAACCAATACCAATGTTCCAGAAAAGGCGACAAAAACACGCATACACATTCGTAACGACGAAATAGACACACATGATTGCTCACTCCTTAACTCAAACAAGCTAAAGGTATAACATCTAAAGGCGAACCTCACATTTTGGGGGTGAAATTTGAGGGTTTTTGTACTAGTAATATAAATTCCTATCCATGAGACGCTCTTAATACTTGATTTTCGTCGTCATGTGTCATAAAATAATTTAAATTTGGGTCAAAATCACCTCTTATGCTATGTTTTGATATATTACCCATCATTTTAAGGACAAAGCAAATGGCAAATGAAAGAATAGTTTCTAAGGCTTAGTTTTCCCCCTACATTTAAGTTAAACATTGTCCCCGATGTTCTATAGAAGTACTCGTAAAAACGAATAAAGGAAAAAGAAAACAAGGAAAAGAAACTAGTAATCCCCTGGTTGCTCAATAACGGAGAAGAAACATTCGATAATTGGTTAAATCGTCATCCAAGAATTGTCCAATGAAATTTCCTAAGAACTTCCAAGCTTCTTCTCATCAAATATAACCTGTAATCAAAGACAAAGACAACTACACCAAGCATAAAATGTACGATATTCAAATATACAATATGAATTTAGGGTTTGACTCGATAAAGCAGTAAAGATAGGATGATAAAATTGTCAAACTCATTGGGTTTTGCAGGTTTATAATAGAAGAATACATATTTTAAATGTTATGCAAGTTTTATCTTAAAAAATAATTAAAAACTTTAAGTTTTCTGGACCTTGGAGTTTGACGCCGTCAGGGTTTTTGTGACCTCGTCACAGGTGTCGTGGTGACGGCGTCATGTGTAAATCGTGACGCCGTCTCCATGTTCTGTGAAAACAAAATTTTTGTTTTTGATGAAAAAAATTCCTGCACTTGATTCCATAAATTAATTCCTGTACAAATAGCTGCAAAAAACCTGAGATTTGACAATTTACTCATATGACTCGAAACTGACGCGAATTAATCTAAACAAATTATTTAACATATTTGAACTTGGTTCAAAAACTGGATAGATTCCCCTACACTTATTGTTTGCAAAAGACCTTTGATTGAAGGTAAGACGAAGTTAAAAACAATACAAAACATGATTACAAGATAGAGTTCGAACATGATAGAATAAAATAAAAAGAGTAAAACACATGACACTTCTAATTGCGGGAAAAGTAAATATTGGGTTGCCTCCCAAGAAGCGCTTTTCTTTATTTTACGAGTCTTGTAGCTAGACACGAAGTCACACGTCCTTGCGTGACTTCTCCTTCATCTTTCATTCCAGTTAGGTATTCGGGTCCGAGTTCTAGGCATTCTTTGTAAAATCCTAATATTTTGCTCATTACGCACTCTACTCCTCTCCTCTTGTCTTATTCGTTCCTAAGGTAGACTGATTTTATGTGCTTTTTTTCTAGGTTCGACAATGAGTCGTATTGTTCTATCTTATGAGGCATCTTATAGGCAACTTCATCGTTTCTGTTGGTGAATCTAACTACTCCTTCTTGTGGGTCATGAGTCATGTTAGATATTTCCACAAAAGGTTTCCCTAACACTACTTGTGACAGCCTAGGGTCTATAATTGAGCTAATATCATCAATAATCATGAAGTCTACGATATAGGTAAAGTTTCCTATAAACACACATGCATTCCTTTAATCCTTCTTGTGAAATTACAAACTCCTCTATTCGAGTTTTCCCTAGGGTCAAGTTTTCTTCTCATGATCCAATTATACATCATACGGGTCATGATATTTAGAGGGGAGTTAAGGTCAATGCAAGCTTTTTCTATATGCACATGCCTGATGTTTCATGGTATTTTGAGGTTCGATGGGCATCCTTCTATAATGATGGGGTTCCATAAAAATATTGAAGAGATTGGGCCACACATGAGGTATTTGTGATACGCGACTTCACTCCTAGACGAGAATATGTCGAAATACTCCACTTCTTACACTCTTGATTCGGGTTCCTCCTTGTGGGAATTGTCATCCTTCGGGATTATCTCGATAAACATCACGTCGCCATCTTCCTCTTTGGTGCAAACGAGTTCAGTATTGGGCGATGGAGGAACCAATATGAGCGATTCGAAGAGTGAATTAAATTTGAGGACTTTTTTGGTGATGAATGAAATTGATGGATCGGGTGGTGTAGAGGAGTCGGAATGGTTTCCTGAGCTGTCTCTCTCTTCTTCCTCATTCTTTTCGGTTTTGTCGTCACAGGAATCGCTTTGTTGCTTGGGATGGATCATGATGGCGTTGATCGAACTGTAAATTTGGGTTGAGCATTGCGGGTCTTTAGTTGGGTAAGAACGAGCAGACGAAACTGAATGAGTCCCCAGTTTTGGGTTCTTAACTATGTCGCTAGGTAATGTGCCCGCTATTTGATCCGTGATGGCCTTTAACACTGTGTCTATTTTGTTGGTCATCTCACCTTGTTATCGTTTAAAATCGGCTTCAAACTTAGACAATCTAGCGTTTTGAGATGCCATAAAGTTAGATACCAATCCTTCTAGACTTGATTAATTGTTAAAGTTTTGAGGATGGTTGTTGAAGGAACGGTTTGAGGTTGAACCGTTGGGTTGGTACGGTGGGTTTGGAAAATTATTTTGGGAATTTTAGGGTTGTCTCCACCTAAGGTTTGGGTGACTTCTCCATGACGGATTGTAGGTGTCACCAAGATTGTTTTGCTCGGGCTTGAAGGTATACCACTTACCTCCCGCTTTATCGGTACGCGAGGATGCATATTCAACAAAGGCTTGTTCGGAATCTTCCATGCAATACTAAGTGTCGTAGGGACCACTGCAGATCTCACATGAGGTAGTGATTTTGTTCACTTGAGTAGGTTGTGTCAGAGCAAGATAAGCTTCCATCAAGCGTTGGACTTGATTTTCGAGCTTGATTAGACGACGGTCGGATGTACTCGGGGCATCTTGAGGCAATGTGATTGCCTTGACCGGCTTAGTGAAATCCCTTGGGTTGTTCCAACTTTCATTTTCATAGAGGGCGAGGTCCTCTAATAATGCCCGGGATTCTTCAGCGTTGAGGTCACGAAGCTTACCACTGACCGATTGGTCAATGGTTCGTCTTGTGACGGGATTGACATGGTCATAAAAAATTTAGACTTGGAGCCAAAGATCGATGCCATGATGAGGTACTTTTTGTAGTAAGTCCTTAAAACGAGTCCATGATTTCGATAGAGATTCTTTATGATGTTGTTGGAACATCAGGATATCATTGCGGAGTTTAGCGGTCCTTCCCGTTGGAAAGAATTGAGCAAGGAATCGGGTAGTAAGATCCTCCCATGTGGTGATGGATCCTGCTGGAAGATGTTCAAGCCAATTGCTAGCTTGATCGAGAAGGGAAAATTGAAATAAACATAGGCGCATTCTTTCCCTATTGTCACTATCAAGGTCAAGTGAGTCCACTAGTTTTAGGAAATCCTTGAGGTGTTGGTTTAGATCCTTGGACCGAAGTCCGTGGAATAAGCATCCGTTTTGCACCAACCGGATGGTGTCATATCGAAGAGGTACCATGTTTTCCCCTATGGGGAGCTTGATGGTATTCCTATAGCCCTCATGGCTAGGTTTGGAGTAGTCTCCTAGAGTGCGGATATGATTCTCGTCTTCCATGGTGGTTGACGAGAATGGATTACAAAACAGATAACACAAAGAAAAGATAGACTACAAGAAAGCTAATATGCGGAAATTAAATCTTACTTGAAAGGATTCAAGCAAGTAGAACTAAGCTAAACTATGATCAAAACCTAATTATTCCCCACGCGGCGGCGCCAAAAACTTGTTGCGATTGTCGTAAAGGACTTTTACAAGAAGTTTTACAACTCCCTAGGCAGTGTACCTAACCGTTGTAGTGTAGTATATGCAAGACTCGGAGTTTGTTGTCGTTCTCTAAGGGAATAGGTTGGGAAGGTTTGATCACAGTCTAACAGAATTATAAGGGTTGAGAGAAGATTCTTTTAATATTTTTATATTTTATGAAAGCAGGTAAAATCATATATTGGATAGGTTTGGTTGGTTTTAGCTATTAAACTAAATAATAAACTAAGCTACTGGTGATAATAATATAATAAAAGATTGTGTTTATTTAATCATGTAGTACTCTCGATTGCTTCTCCTAGTGTTGTTGCTTTGTCACACTTGTGATGACCTATGTAATTATTTCCTAAGTCATGAACGAATTATACGAACCCGCCGTCTATTTAATATTCTGTTAAGGCAACGCACAAGTAAGGTAGTATGAAGACTATTACAAGGCCCCTAAGAGGCCCGCTGAAAGCTTTGAACATTCTCCTTTCTCGGGTTCCTAGCCGGTTCTAGGGTTCGAGAGAGAAATTCCTACTATAAAAGAAAGAAGGTAATCCAATTAGAATGCTGCTTTCTATCGGTTGTTCACATTCAAGCATGAGTTAGTTCAGAGTCGGCAAGGGGAATCAGAGAAAGGGTTGTTTAGTCAACAATCATGACCGTGGGAACATTTGTTCCCTTTATAGGTACCCCCGAATCTACTAGTCATCACCTTTGAGTTGGTAAATATGCATTTGAAATATATTAATAGTGGATCAACCATATAAGGGGCAAGGTAGTATGAAGACTGTTACTCGATGGTATGGTTTTCTAAGACCTAACATGCATATTCATCACAAGAAGCAATACTACTAAGATCTATATCCTAGGTTTCATACAATCATAAATAAACACAATAGAAGGTTTAGCCAAGCATGTTATAGATAAAGCAAGAACATATAAGAATCACACAACAAGACATATTGAATGATTAAATAAGTCTTACTTGATTAGAACATGAATTGAAGGAAGTACAATAAGGTTTTGAGGCCCTAAAATCGTCCCTAACAACTGCTAAACGAACTAGGGTTCGTACCCTCTTTTTATTTTAAAGTTACACACTTAAAACCCTAAAAACGGATTTGTATTTATAGAAAAATCGCTGCGGTCGCGTGTTAATCGTGACGCCGTCATGAATAGAATATTCTAGATAATGGGCTGGGTCGTACAATCTTACGCCGTCTGGAAATCTTGTGATGTCGTCTTGAGATGGGCTGTGACGGCGTCACGTGTAATCTGTGACGCCGTCTCCAGCTTCTGAGTAGAAATTCCTGAGAGATGTTGGTGTAGGTTAATAGTCTTGTCTGTTTCTTCTCCAAATGATCCCAAGTCACATGTATTTCCTCCAAATGCCTTCCAAATGCTAAATACATGAAAAGGAACGATTAAGTACCTATTTTGGGCATAAACACACAATTTAGGGGGTTAAACGACCCCGAAAAGTATATAAAATGACACATCATCACCCTCCTCAACACCTATCAGTCTCTCCAAATAAGGTACAAGGTTGATTAAATTAGCATAAGCCAATTCATAAGTCTTAGCATAACAATATCTCGTACAAAAATCATACGGGCTGATACCTGACCTTTTCATTCGTGCAATCGCGTGACAGTATGGCAGTCCATTCAGCAGCCATTCTCTACAACTGCAACTCTAAGTTTTATCTTCTAGAACGTCGACTATTTCACCAAACTAAACCTTAAGTTTGTCTCCGTCTGATGGCAAAATTTGAACCGACTGTGCTTTTATAGTCACATTTTGTAACGTGTCCTCCATGAAAGGCGTCAACCGGGTCACCCATTGGCTCGATTTATCCCTACGTCTGTATACCTTCCCTCATTATACCCCTAATTTATTGATCATTTGAGTTATCGGAAACTCATTTGCTTCAGATACCCATGAGTAAAAACCATTACCAAAATTTGTAGTCATATTATTAAATCTAAAACCTCCAAAATAGCAATTAGCCCAATGCTTAGGTTCACTGCGTATGATCCACTCATAAGCTTCGGGGGAAATGGCTTTGGTATCTTGAGTAATTTTTTCATAAGCCTCAACTTTCGTTGCCTGAGCATCAACATATATATTTTTCCTAAGTTGCCTAGCTTCATGGGAAAAATGTTCCGGTAGATCTTTAACTAATTTTTTAGCCAAATAATCTAAACAATACGCGTGATAACACCTGCCCCTAAATATTTCAGCTACTGATTCCCGTAAGCCCCTTTGAAAATCTGACACGAAAGTAATTATCCGGTTTTCCGGCAAGGCGCTTCTCAATTCAGTTAAGAACCACCGCCAGTTATCGTTAGTTTCGTCACCGATTACACCAAAAGCCAATGGGAACACCTCGTCATTACCGTCTGCTGACGTAGCGATCAACAACCTTCCTCGGTATCTTGAATTCAACAGTGTGCTATCGAGAAAAAGAAGCGGTAGACACCCTATAAAGTAACCAGATATCTATGCATGAAATGAAACAAAAAGCCAATGAAACTCGAATCCTTATTTGTACCAAGTGTAACGCGACTCCCAGGATTTGTTTCTTTTAGTTTTTCATAAAAATATGATAATCCACTGTAAGCATCTGCAAATTCTGTTAGTTTATCGACGATAAATTAATAGTCATGTGTTAGGATCGAACTCGTGACCACGGGATTGCACACAATACGTAAAGAGTTAACGAATTAATAATTATATTAAATGTAATATATTTATTAAATACACGAAAACATTTAACGGTCGTTAAGTATTTAATGGTAAATGACTAACGAATAAAGGGAAGGACTAACTTTGTAAATAGAAGTCAAGAAGGTTCCGGAACACCCCATGAGGGTGGTATCCAAAAATGTGTGACTATATACATATAGTCACACACGCGAAAAGTTTCGTGTGTGACAAAAGGTCGCGCGGCCGTAGGTCACCTACGGTCACGCATTCGAGTTAGTCACACATAAGGAAGCTTTAGTGTCCGTATCCACGTTTTTTGTGTGACTAAATAGGTACAATTTAGTGACCGTAAATAATGTACAACCAACAAACATTTTTTTGTATATTTTGTCACATACAATTAAACATAGAGTGGACAAAGTGTTAATATGTGTAACCATATGGTGTTTAAAGTAAAGAAATGTGTATTTTGTGTGACTATTGTTCACCAATGGCCACATGAATTTTATGTTTGTGTGACCTTTTGTAATATTTAGCCATACAAAACATGTTTGTTTTGGGTATTTAGTCACATACAAACTAGGATAAAGTGACCAAAAGTGTTAATAAGTGTGACTAATTTGGTGTTTAAGTTTAAAGAAAAATATGTATTTTGTGTGACTATTGATCATCCAATGGTCACATGAATTTTATGTTTGTGTGGCCTTTTGTAATATTTAGTCACACAAAGCATGTTTGTTTTGGGTATTTAGTCACATATAATTAAGCATAAAGTAGCCAAAAGTGTTAATAAGTGTGACCATATGGTGTTTAAAGTGAAGAAATGTGTATTTTGTGTGACTATTGATCATCCAATGGCCACATGAATTTTATGTTTGTGTGGCCATTTGTAATATTTAGTCACACAAAGCATGTTTCTTTTTGGTGTTTAGTCACATACAATTAAGCATAAAGTGGCCAAAAGTGTTAATAAGTGTGACCATATGGTGTTTAAATTGAAGAAATGTGTATTTTGTATGACTATTGATCATCCAATGGTCACATGAATTTTATGTTAGTGTGGCCTTTTGTAATATTTAGTCACACAAAGCATGTTTGTTTTGGGTATTTAGTCACATATAATTAAGCATAAAGTAGCCAAAAGTGTTAATAAGTGTGACCATATGGTGTTTAAAGTGAAGAAATGTGTATTTTGTGTGACTATTGATCATCCAATGGCCACATGAATTTTATGTTTGTGTGGCCTTTTGTAATATTTAGTCACACAAAGCATGTTTGTTTTGGGTAATTAGTCACATACAACTAAGCATAAAGTGACCAAAAGTGTTAATAAGTGTGACCATATGCTGTTTAAAGTGAAGAAATGTGTATTTTGTGTGACTATTGATCATCCAATAGCCACATGAATATTATGTTTGTGTGGCCATTTGTAATATTTAGTCACACAAGTCATGTTTCTTTTGGGTGTTTAGTCACATACAATTAAGCATAAAGTGACCAAAAGTGTTAATAAGTGTGACCATATGGTGTTTAAATTGAAGAAATGTGTATTTTGTGTGACTATTGATCATCCAATGGTCACATGAATTTTATGTTAGTGTGGCCTTTTGTAATATTTAGTCACACAAAGCATGTTTGTTTTGGGTATTTAGTCACATATAATTAAGCATAAAGTAGCCAAAAGTGTTAATAAGTGTGACCATATGGTGTTTAAAGTGAAGAAATGTGTATTTTGTGTGACTATTGATCATCCAATGGCCACATGAATTTTATGTTTGTGTGGCCTTTTGTAATATTTAGTCACACAAAGCATGTTTTTGGGTGTAGTTAGTCACATACAATTAAGCATAAAGTGACCAAAAGTGTTAATAAGTGTGACCATATGCTGTTTAAGGTGAATAAATGTGTATTTTGTGTGACTATTGATCATCCAATGGCCACATAAATTTTATGTTTGTGTGGCCTTTTGTAACATTTAGTCACACAAAGCATGTTTGTTTTGGGTATTTAGTCACATACAATTAAGCATAAAGTGACCAAAAGTGTTAATAAGTGTGACCATATGGTGTTTAAAGTGAAGAAATGTGTATTTTGTGTGACTATTAATCATCCAATGGCCACATGAATTTTATGTTTGTGTGGCCTTTTGTAATATTTAGTCACACAAAGAATTAAGCAAACAATGACCAAAAAGTGTTAACAAGTGTGACCATATGCATCTTTTAGTCACATTTAAGAAATCAATATATATCAAAACAAAAGTTCAAATATAATATATCAATATAATTCAAATACAATAAACTGACTGTATATACTGAACCAATATAAAATTGTAATGACGTATATACTAAACTTCTTAATAAACTAAGGCCTTCTGACTCCTCTTCTTATTAGCTTCCTTTTGCATGGCATCACTAGAGACATAGATTTTTTTGCGCTTCGTTGGTACTTTAGGTACAGTTTTGTTCTCAACAGTGATCATTTGTATGATACTTGGTGGTGTTGCCTGCAGGAAACAAAAGCCGCGTGTATCAAACACTGAATTAAATATGAAGAATTTTATATTTATGTGGTTCATAAAACACATGTATGTACCTTGGATAAAAAACAACTTGATTCTTGGGCCATGCAACAAAACCACCTACTGCATCCAAAACTGTTGTGCAACCGTTACTTCCTACATCCGGTGTAAATGCTGCATCCACTAAAGATTTATCAATTGACACTTTGTAGCAATCCTTTGGGAGTGCTTTGTTATGAAGCATTATTTTCCCATCACTCTTGTATATGGTACCCTCAGCAATAATAGTTGTTTTCTTTAAGTGCCACAGTCTGCACTTTATTGCTTAAAAATGATTTGTTGCATGTATGTATCAGAAATTAAGTAAACAAAATAATATATGAACATGTTGAAATACATTACCCCCCCAATAACCCTAGTGGTAGTACGACTCATTTTCTTTGGATTGTGGGAATCTTGACTTTGAAGAAACCTTTCGGGATTGATCTGTCGTTCTATTAGCTCCCACAGATTTAACTGTTTCCTGTATGATTATAATAACACGGTATATTTTAAGAAATGTATGTAGAATTTAAAAACACAGGGGGGTGTTGTATTTATTAATTACCCTTTTTGGCATTTCTCTGATGCTCGCATCATTCTTGATCACATCCAAGAACAGTTGTTCAGCCCTACTCATCAGCACAGCTATTTTATGGATGAATGTCCACAGAGCACCTGCAATATAAATTATGAAATTTGTTGGGATTAAAAGGATTCTTAGTACTGTGATGATTACTGTTGGTTATGGTTTAGACTGCTGGTTCAGACTGAAGAAAAATTATACAAGTCATTATGTGCTGCTAGTACAAATGTTAGTATGCTAGTGCTAGTCACAAATGTTAGTATTATTAATCGTTGGCTCTGAGTTGGACTATTAGTTATTAGCTAGTATGTTGTGTTATTAATGCTTATTAGATATGCATGAATTATATAGAAAAGATTATTAGAATTGGGATGGAAACTTTTTGTAAGCCTATTCGTCTCCTTGGCTGTATAATAGGAAGGTCCTAGGGGTATTAGGTCAGATGTACCTGCTATCTATAGGATCAGTGTTGTGAGCGTTAATTAAGTTAATTAGAAAATGAAATTGTTAACAACATAAAAAAATAATCTTACACTCTTGTGTGTCAATTGAGTTGGCGTTGACTGCAACTGCCCCCCTTGTACAGCCAACTGATTTTTTAGTTTAGTCACCATTCCCTATGTTTGTGACATCTTGTTGGACATACTCTTGAATAATAGTTCTTTCTCTTCACGTTCACGTCTCGCAGCATCAAGTTGACTTTCTATTAACAAAATATCTGTCATACTGGCTTGCTTGTTTGCTCTCGTGGAAGATCAAAATACCACTTGTATGTCACTCCACTTCCCACTCCTCTTGCATAACCTCCCTTTTCCTTACCTAATACAAGTGTCATGGCATCAGTGCCTTGATCTACCTGCAAGGTTCCTTCTTTGATCTTGTCCTTAGTTTCTTTCTGCACACACAATATGGGAAATAGGTTATTATACGAAAATGAACATAATAAAAAAATTGTAACAACTTCAAAGTTTATCTCCCACTGATCTAATCTCATCATAATGTTATTCTCTGTCTTTTGATTTACCTCCTTTCAAACCACAGGGTACCACGGGTGGGTTCTTCATCTTGTTCAATTTCTTTTTTTTTCAATCTTATAAACATCAAATACATACACATGTAAGTTAAACCGATATAAACGAATGATGCTATGAAATGCAAATGTACATGTGTAATCTTTTACCTTTTTGCTCTTTCACATGTGCGTATCCACCTCGTCCTATTGTATGCAGATAAAGACACTTGGAATGCGCCATTTTACCTGCAGCTGATTTCACCTTGCAACACAAAATCATAAGGCGTTTAGATGTAATGTATATGAAAACACAAAATTATGAAAGATATATGGACTTAAATAAAAATGACTAATTAAAACCTTGTAAGCCTGGGTGGCCGTGTACTTTACAAAATTGACCCATTCTTCGGCTTTTAAAATTGCAGTATACTTCGCCGGGACTTCATTTAGCTTTGAAGGTGTATCTTGGTTGGGCAATATGTATGTTCGTCTCAATTTCGTTCTGAAATTCCTTAGAAGTTGACCAAGACGATTCATTACCAGCTTTCTGACTGTCAAGTCAACATCAAAGTATCGCTGCAAAGGTTAACAGAATGTTGTGAATTAGTTGCACATAATGTAAATGCAGGATAAACTTATGTAGTATTGGGTTCAAAAATATTAAATGTGTACCGTGATTTCATCCCATAGTTTATCTCTTGCTTCTGAACCCACCTTGTTCCATGCTAGAATCTTCAAACCTATATGCTCACGAACCATGTCTCCTAAAAAACTCAAAAACAATGCTCTGTGTTTTCCTGATATCCTATTCAACGCATCGAAGGTTACACTCAGCTTTACTCCACCGGGTTTTCCATATTCCATGCGAAACTTATATAACCTGGTTATGCCCCTCTTAACTACATTCCCATTTGAATGGTTGTTTTCATAATCCTCATGCGCATCATCAAAATACTCCTCTGAATGATATCCTAAATCGTCATTTTCAATTTCATTATCACTATCATAATTAGCCAAATGAGCCTGATCATCAATGGCTTGAGTGTCCATGATACTTCAGCAGCAATGTGTAAAAGAAAATAAGTAAAAGTGGTAATTAATGGTGTAAAAAGAGATGTTATTCTTCTGTTTTGGTTGCAGCCTTTTTTTTGGGAGATGAAAAAGGGATTAATGATGAAATGGGGAAAAGAAAACCGTTTATCTTCCTATGTGAGTTTAAAAATTTTGGGTGCAATTTGGCTCCAAATTAAAAAAAATTTAATTAGTGATAATTTGACATTAATGATTTAAATTAGTCTCAAAAGATGCAATCATTTATAATTAAAAAGGTTATTAACAATTTAACTTATTTTAAAAAAATATAATTTTATGAAAATTAACATATTAAAAAGTGGTAATCTTACATGGTTATACACTCATCCATATAGTCTGAAAACCAATCGTGGGTATTCGGTCGTGGCTATAACCCCATGGTTATAAATAGCGTGAGGCGAGGCGTGGCGTGGCGGCATAGCCACGCCTCCAGCCTTAGGAGCCTTTGCGAAGCCATGGCGTATTTCAAGGCGTGACTAAAGCGGCAAAAAAATATTTATAGATTTATGTAATAATATCATATTTCATATACATATCGAGTTTACAAAAGGTTAATAAGCAATCTAGATGAATTGGTGTTGATTTCATATGCTAGATGCAGCAGCTAGCAGCAGCAAGCTAGCAGAAGCTAGCAGCAAGCTAGCATGCAAGTAGCAACAGGCAGCTGCAGCAGAAAGCTAGCAGCAGCTAGCAGCCGTTAACAACGGCTAACAACGGTTAACAGAGTTGAACAGCGGCTAAACACAGTTAACACAAAAATAGCCCAAATTTGTACCAAAAGCTTCTAAAAATGGCGCCACGCCTTGCCATTTAGCGCGCTTTTGCTCGCCTTTTGCCGCCTAAACCCACGCTACGCCTAAAGCCAACGCCTAGGTCCATATCGTAACGGCGAGGCTACGCCTCACGCCTTAGCGACGCCTATGTGACGCCAAGGCGCACCTTTTAGAACATTGTATAACATTGTGCCTAAAAACCTTTAGTCATGACCAGTCCGACAAGCATAAACATAAACTAAATCACAAACATCCTTTGACACAAACTGTAACGGATCCCAATTCAAATGCACCCATGAATCTACAACTACATAAAGATTGATAAACGGAATGAAATGCAAGAAAGGAAGTACTAATATGAAAGAAAACCTTTCCAGCCTCATCATTCGTACAACCTGTGTTTGGTTTTCGAAACAAACTATAGACGGTCACAAGCGCATACTACACTACCAAATCAAGGAGCTTAATAATCAAACAACAAAAAAAATACTTAACAGGTTATTAACATACCATACCCATTCACATTATAATTTAAAGCTTCACATAATTATCCAGGATTACAACTGCCAACTTAAAACATCACAAACAAAATAAAAGCTTCACATAAAATCCAAGAACACAAAACAACCATCAACAATACTGACCCAAACAAAAGAACCCTACACAAACCCTAACCCATCCTCCTCCTTCACTTCAACTGCTTCTGCTTCTCCACAATCTCCTCTTCTGCCACAGTGAGCCAGTATTGCAAATCAGCCAGCTTCGCCTCCGCTTTACGCTGCTCATCTCTCAAACACATAATGGTGTCCCACACCTCCCCAACATCCTTCTGAGCTTCAAGCCCCGTAAATAAGGGTATTCAACTCCCCAATTATTCCTTGCGATGTTGGACTTTAGGCCCCATCCTCGCAATAAACCCATGCCGATCTGCAATCTGCCGAGTCACAAATAACTTCAGATACTCATTTTGATCGGTCTTACCACTTAGCTCGATAAGATCATCAACAACACTGTTGCTTCTGCTCTCTCCGGCCATGGTTAGTGTTAGGGTTTTGGTTAATTAGAGAGATCGAGATGATGGAAATGGAATACAATAGAGGTTGGTGCTAGAAACAAATATGGGAAGGTATTAAATAGGGGAAGTGTGTGGTGGAGGATGTGGCAAATGAAAAATCATTGTTGCAGCAGTTCATTAAGCGGCTTTCAACCCAGAGGAATAATGGATTCTCACTTCCAATGAACAGGAGTTTCATAATTCCACATGATATACCCAAACTAAAAACTTCCACACTCTAAAACAAGAACAAACTTAAACCACTTTAACTTACATTTTTCACAAAATAAACCCTCCCCTAAAAACAATATTTTTATTACAAAATTTAAAAAAATTAAATTTAAATTAAAAATTTAGAAAAGTTAGAAGTAAAAAATGTTAAAAAAGCTACAAAATTTAAATTAAGACTTCCATAAATTTAATAAAAAAATAACTACAAAAATATAAAAAAAAACTCAACCCGGTGATTCCAATTTCGTTAAGTACTTACTCAACCCGGTGATTCCAATTTCGTTAAGTACCTTTTTTTAACAATTATACGTTTCACGCGGACACTATAAGCCACTACAACCCAATACATATGACCTAGGGGAATTCAAACAAAACTGTGAAACTGAGGAACCGCTAAATTTGAAACCGAAAAAACCCGCTTATAATGGTTCGGTTACGGTTGTTAGTTTTATATGTCTGCGGTTACCGAAACCGAACCGTGGCATTTTATACCACTGATTGTTCCAACAAACTAAACTGAACTGCTCCGTGACACCTAATGCATATGACCATATGATGTCAAATTACCCATTAAAAATGTGACCAGTGATATCCTAATGCACATGACCTATGAACCTTCTGAATTAGGTCTTTATTCACCGGTCATGCATGGGTTCCATTACACTAGCTATAATCCACTACAACCCAATGCACATGACCCATGACCCATGTTAATTACCCATTGTCACCAGTCATGGATGTGTCGTAACATGAAGCTATAATCCACTACAACCCAATGCACATGACCCATGACCCATGTTAATTACCCATTGTCACTAGTCATGGATGTGTCGTAACATGAAGACTAAATCTATACAACCCATGCACTATGGACCATGACCATGTTAATTCAGATTGTCCCAGTCATAGTGTGTCGTAACATGGGCACTTTCTAAGCAACTACAACCCAATGCATATGACCCATATGATGTCAAATACCTATTAATGAATGTGACCTAATGCACATGACCCATGACCCATATGAATTAGTCATTATCACCGGTCATGCATGGGTTCTATTACACTAGCTATAATCCACTACCACCCCAATGCACATGACCCATGACCCATGTTAATTACCAGTAACACCAGTCAATGGATGGTGTCGTACATAGACACTCTAAGCAACTACACCCAATGCACATGACCATGACCATGTTAATTATCATTGTCACCAGTTATGGATGTGTTCGTTTAACATGACACTCTATGCACTACAAATATAACCCAATGCACATGAACCATATGATGTCAAAATACCATTAATGAATGTGACAAGTGATAACCTAATGCACATGACCTATGTCCAGTATGAATTAGTTCATTATCACCGGTCATGTATGGGTTTCCATTACATAGCTATAATCCACTACAAAGGTATATTCTTTAATCAATCTAAGTATATTAAAGAAATGCTTAAGAAATTTGGTCTAGAAGATTCTAAACCAATGAAAACCCCCATGTCCTCCGATACTAAACTCACGAAAGATGAAGAGTGTGAGTCGGTAGATAGTACCAAGTATCGAGGCATGATAGGTAGTTTATTATACCTAACGGCAAGTAGGCCCGATATCATGTTTAGTGTCTGCCTTTGTGCCCGCTTCCAAGAGGCTCCCAAAACCTCTCACCTTGAAGCGGTTAAGCGTATCTTCCGATACATTAAAGGCACTACGCACTTAGGATTATGGTATCCTAAGGGGACCGGCATAGAAACCGTAGTATATGCCGACTCTGATCATGCGGGAGATTATGTGGACCGAAAGAGCACTAGCGGTATTTGTACGTTCGTGGGATGTTGTTTGACATCTTGGTTCTCGAAGAAACAAACCGCTCTTGCTATATCCACTACCGAAGCCGAATACGTAAGCGCCGGAAAGGCATGTCAACAAGCACTATGGATGAAACAAGCTCTCATCGACTACGACGTACGACTCGACGACGTTCCCATCATGTGCGACAACAAAGGCGCGATTGACCTTAGCAAAAACCCGGTGCAACATTCTCATACCAAACACATCGAAATACGCCACCACTTTCTTCGTGATAATGTCCAGAAAGGACATATCTCAATCGAAAAAGTGTCGTCCGTCGACAACATCGCCGACATTCTTACAAAACCCCTTAAACGTGAATCGTTTAACTATCTACGTCTTGGTTTAGGAATGATGGAACACATTCCATAAATCATCTTAGTCCGCTTCTCTTTCTTCTGTCTCAATTCTAGTCCGTGTTCCATTCCGTGTCGTGACAACTTAAATACTTCATCCGAAGTACTTTAAGCATATTTAATTCGTGAAATGCAAATTAAAATGTCACTCCTCTTCGTAAAAATTTTGTCAAAAACCAAGTTCAAAAACCCTTGACTGAGGGCGGCCCCCATATAGGCGGCCCCCAATATATTTAGGACCGCCGGTAAATATGGGACCGCCACCAGCAAGTCACAAAATGGGACACTTAAACAAAAATATTTAAAAAAACACCCTCTTATCTGCTGCAAGTGACGAACACGCATAAAAACCACTCAAAACTCAAAATCACCCATCAAAACACAAATTTAAGATAAAATCAACACTTACAATCATTCATAACATCTTAAAGATCATCAATTGTAAGTCATTTCATCTATTTTCTTTCAATTTGAGTCTAGGGTTCATGATGAACACCAAAAATTAAAATTGGGGATTTTCGATTTTTTTTTTCAATTTTGTACAATTAAGAGTACTAGGATACAATGTATAACTAATATGCTTCCCGTAGATATAGGATTTGCATACATTAGTGAATTTATTAAAAAAATTGATTTCGAACCAAAACCTTAATTTTATTTTCAAATCACTCACGTTAAGAACATAATAAAATTGTTGTATTGCATTGTTAATCCAACCCAAAAACGTTTTCAAACACATTCATAATGATCTCATGAACAAATTTCGAGATACATAATTCATATGTATTTTTCGACTTGTTTGGATGAGAAAAATAAAATTAAGGAGCGTTTAGATTAACTCTTAGGATTTTAATTTTCTCTAGGTCGAGTTAATTGCTACTCCATATTTGTCATACTTAGGGACACACTAGACACCTACTTTAATGAGACAACCTTACTAAAGTTTGCACTCCTTTAATTAGGTGAAATGACATTGGAAGAAGAAATACGATACACAAAATCATACGTTCCAACAATCTTAAATGAAAATTATCTTCCTAATAAATTAAAACCCTTCATTCAAAACCTAGAGTGTAGACCAATTCATGAAGGTCGTCCAATATCTTTTGAGTCTACTAAATATGATAATATTTAAATCATGTTTCAAACTATCAAACTTCTAAGTATATATGAACTTCACAAAGGGATTTGTCTAAGATTTTTGCTTGAATTTTATTCTTTAATAGAAATTACTAGAGACAATGATCAAAATATCTTTTTAAAATTTTGGGCATTAAAAAGAACGTTTAAACTCTCACTCGAGTCATTTGCCTTAATTCTCTTCATTCCATGTGAAGGAGAATGTTCTTATTCTGAAGATTCATCTCTCGACTCATTGAGAATCAATCAGGAATCAAACACACCTTACCAAACACACACTCCAACACCAAATGAAATTATTCAATCAATCACAACAACTGGACAAACCATATTCCCAAACAAAATTCTCAAAGAAGAACTTCGTCATGACATGAGATCTTGGAATGAAATCATTCAAGATAATGCCTTTGGCACTCAAAATAACTCAAACTTTCTTCCTGCATCATCATGTCACATGATGTATTGCATTCAAACACGTACTCCCTTTAACTTTGCTTACTTCCTAACCAAACGAGTTGAAAGGATTAAAAATCAACCAAACTCTCCAATGCCATATGGAATGATTCTAAATCGTCTATATGATCACCTCATCAAAATTAATCCTCATCTACAAAAATCAAAATATATATCATATTGGCCATCCATGAAACCTTGGATTCATCCCACTCATCTTCAAGCAATTATCTCCATATCCTCTGAAGAAGTTTCAAGCAATGACTCGAATTCCATTTAAGATATTTCTATTAAGTATTATTGCTAGACATACGTACTATTATTATTACTATGTAATAACCTCTATCTCACTTATTCTAGTATGTGTATAACGTTGTCCTTTTTTTCACTATTATTTTATGCTGTTATATGACAGTTTTATGGATATTTATGTCATTTCTATGCTTCTACTTGGCCCAATTGCATGAGCTTTTCTTATTTTATCTATATTATATGATTCTTGAAGAAATGGAAATGCCACAATCATCCTTCCAACCCATTTAGGTTATTCTGAAAAACGATTAACTTTTGGAAAAATTCGTAAGCCTCTAGAGAACGACCCCCAAAAATCAAGGGCGACCCCCTAATATATATGGGATCGCCTGAGGTTTACGGGGCCGCCATAAGGGGAATCACGAAATTTTCCTGTCTCCTCTTTTTCTGCAACTTTGACCCTATTCTCCTTAGGTCCAGCCATTCTTTCCTTTCTAAACAAAACACTTCTTAGAATCTTCATTCTCCAATATCATGCCTTTCCTAAAATTCCTCTATATAAGAACATCATTCTTCTTCATCTCAATCACATCTTCACTTCTAGCAGTTCTTAATGTCATCCTCTAGCAAATCTCCTCGTGACTAGTCACGAAAATACCAAAGGGCCATTCTCGAACCTTGGAGACAAAGTCATGGTCTTCCTCCTTTACCACCTTCTCCTCCACCAACTAGGACTACTCCTACCTCTCCTATCTCAAATAACTCTCTCTCATACTCTTTACCTTTACAAAACTAAACTCAAAACCTAAATGAAATTCATCACCTATTAAATCTGCTTGACATAAATCTCCAACAAGCAATTGAAGCCACAAATCCTTCACCTCCTACCTCACAATATATCCCTCCACCTTCTTTAGATTAAGTAAACTTTCATTCGGAATTTTGTCATTGTTGCTTGGATACCCGAAATCTATTTGATACATTGAAAGATGACCTTAATCATATCAAATCTCTCATCATTGGTCCTTCCACTTAATTTTCATCCTCAATAACAACCTCCTCACCATAATTGAGCAATCTCGAAAGCTCAAGTTCACCTAAAAATAAACAACCCATCTTTTGATTATGGCATCTTCTACTCTTTAAGAATCAACTAGTGTAGATCTATGCCTTATTATGTCTTTATTTTATGATTATCTACTTTATATTATAATGATTCATACAAATATTGTATGAATTTATCTTAGCTCGTATTAGCTCTAGTTTTATTTCAAGTTGTATGAATGTATTACTTGCACTTGCTATTGTATGAGTTTCTTGTTTGTTGAATGAAACTCTCTTTTGGGTGACTTAAATCTAATGTGTTACTTAAAAGATATTTGTCTTGTACTTGTATTTCTAACTTTGTTTTGTAGCAAACAATTTTCGTAAGATCGATCCCTTGGTGCCCTGAACGAGGGGGAGCATACATCAAGGGGGAGTCTTGACATCGTCGATTTCTTTCTTCCTACAACTACTCGACGATCATCCTTTTTGAATTCGACAAAAAGGGGAAGAAATTGAACAAAACTCTTTAATAATTTTGTAACTTTTAATTTTATACAAAATGAGTTTATATTTTGTCATCATCAAAAAGAGAGAGATTGTTAATACAAATAATGTCTAAAAACGTTATTTATATTTTTCGACCTCTCAACGTTTTGATAATAACAAAATGTAAAAACGTTTACGATAAAATTAAACGTTTACAAATTATTAATCGTAAAATTCCATTTCTAAGATTAGTAATCACTTAAGGTATGAACAAACAAATCATTAAGCATGATTAGTGATCAAGAAAATATTTTTCTCTTATCCATTATATTTTTACAAAAGAATTTCACAAAATTAATTATACAAAATATTTTCTAATTAAAAGAAAAGTTTTATTAAAAACTTAAAATTTGAAATTCAAAATTTCCCCCCAAAATGGAAGGTTCCATACCAGATACAACCTTCCCCACAAAAAGACAAAAAAGGGAGCGTAGTCTACTGGCGGCCCCCTTATATATCTGGGACCGCCGGGACCGCCGCCAGTGACCGTTGGATTTTCCTGCCTATAAATACTGCTCCATTCCTTGCAGAAAATCAGACCTCTTTGCATGAATTTTCTCACACTTCTTTCTCTCTCTAAAAACCTTCTTTCTCTCACTAAATATCTTGATCACTAACATCTCTTGATCTTGTTTCAAGTGATCTAATCTCTTCTTCTCATCTCTTCCCTCTCATTCAAGTGCAAGAGAAGAACACTCGTATTCGCCAAGAAACAAAGTGTTGATTAGTGATCTCTCCTCTTTTCTTCTAAGTATCAAATCTCTATTGTAATTATCTTGTGTATTTGTGTGATTCGGATATTGTGTAAATCCGATAGTGTAGATCTAGTGATCGTGTAGTGATTGTGAAGTGGTAGATTGGTTCTAGCTAAGATTAGGACTCGACATTTAGCTTAGTGTCAGAAAATAACGTAAGCGACGTGAATGGTTTTCTCCGCCTGAATGGAGCTTGTCGACATAGTAAAATCTCGAGTAGGATACTCGAGGAGTGGAGTAGGGCGAAGAAGAGCTTCATAGCCGAACCACTACAAATCTTGGTGTCTTGGTTTGATTGTTCCTTCTCTCATCTCTTTATATTATTGTAATTGTTATTTTCTATTAGTTTAGATATTTACTTGATTGATTCATATTGTTGGTTGGTTAAACATACTACTCGAATCTAAGTATTTTGAAAGCAAAGTTTTAAAAAGAAAACAAACCTATAAACTATTCAACCCCCCCCCCCCTTCTAGTTTCTACATTTTCTACCTAGACAATAGCAATATTGTGGTCATTTAACCTACTCTTTAAAAGAATTTTACAACACAACCTTCTAGACCTCATAATTAAAAGCACATAAAGCATATACTAGCACCTCACATAAGTGTTTGGGATTCTCTCTTTCACTCGGGTGTATAATAAATTATAACAACTATGGGAAACGAAAAATTAACACTCATTACCTGTCATAGCATATAAATTACCATAGGCTTGGTAAAGGATCAAACCTCTACCGTTGGGCGCAAGTATTAATCATTACTATCAAAGAGGTCTTTTAAAAGGTTGTGGGGTGTAGGTGTAAGATAACGTTAATGAAAACGGAAACGGATGGGATATATTTGGGTAGTGATTTTTGGGTGAATTTGGAGTGGAAGGGTTAGCTAATTATTTATAGGAATACACGTTGGTTTGGTTGCTAAGCCAAAGACTCGGACAAGATATACAAACTCTACATCCATCTCTTTCTTTTTCTTTTCTTGACTCTATGATAAAAATAACATAAGCAAATGGCAGCCTGTAAAAAAATTCACTTTTTTTATATACATTTTTTTTCATACCACTTTGCCCTGCCATAGCATAAACATATTAATACATCATGGTGTGTTTATAGATACACCCCTACATTGAAATTTTTAACATACTCGATATATACATCAAAAAACTAATGACTCATAAAAAAAAAAAATAAAAAAATAAAAAAATCAAAAAAAAGAAATTAAAAATTGAGGCGGATCAATATAACATGGAGCTTATTGAGATATATTAGGGGTAATAAATTACTTCTACCCCAATTCTTCATAATATGAATACTACCATGAATCCCAATCGTCCCAAAACAGTATTTACAAGGATAAGGACTTAGCAACCGTGTACTCAATAATTAACTTGGGTTAAACACAATAATGTACTAAAAATGAGTACATACAAGGTAGGCTAAGGCTATTTGGGTGTAACGATTGGTTTAAGGGTGACAATGCTCTTCATTAATAATCTGGAATCCACCAGAAAATTACGAGAACCGTGAAAAAGGATAGGCTCGGAGGGTTGTACTAGGGGTATCCTGCACTAATAATGAGTGCATGGCAAGGGTGTGGGATAGTTATATGATCGGTGTGACCATCATAACAATTACAGGTTTAAAACATGGGTTAATCCTAATGCCTCTTATCAAGCAAATCCTAATACTTACTATGCGGTCTCGGGATGCATCACAAAAACAAGTTCTAGAATTTAATATGCTACCGGTACACTCATATAATTTAATACCGATCTCAATGCTCCAGAAAAGGCGACGAAGACCACACGTACACATCCATAACGACAGAATAGACACATGTGACTGCTCACTCCTTAACTCGAGAAAGCTAAAGGTATAAACTATCTTGGGTATCAATAATAGATACCCGAATTCCTAAAGATCTAAAGGCGAACCTTACATTTTTGGGGTGGAATTCTGAGGGTTTTTGTGCTAGTCATATAAATTCCTATCCATGAGACGCTATTAATACTCGGTTTTTGTCGGTATGTGTCATAAAAAAATTTAAATTTGGGTAAAAATCACCTTTTTATGCTATGTTTCGATATATTACCCATCATTTTAAGGACAAAGCAAATGGCAAATGAAAGAATAGTTTCTAAGGCTTATTTCCCCCCTACACTTAAGTTGAACATTGTCCCCAATGTTCTATAGAAGTACCCGTAAAAACGAATAAAGGGAAAAGAAAACAAGGAAAAAAAACTAGTACTTCCTGGTTTGCTTAATAATGGAGAAGAAACATGCGAAAACTGGTTAAATCGTCCTCCAAGAATCATCCAATGAAACTTTCTAAGAACTTCCAAGCTTCATCTCATCAAATATAACCTGTAATCAAAGACAAAGACAACTACACCAAGCATAAAATGTGCAATAAACAAATATACAATGTGAATTTAGGGTTTGACTCGATAAAGCAGTAAAGATAGGATGAGAGAATTGTTAAACTCATTAGGTTTTGCAGGTTTATAGCAGAAGAATACATATATTAAATGTTATGAAAGTTTTATTTTCAAAAATAATTAAAAACTTTAAGTTTTATGGAACTGGGCATTTGACGCGGTTAGGGTTTACGCGACCCCGTCACAGGTGTCGTGGTGACGGCGTCGCGTGTAAATCGTGACGCCGTTTCCACGTTCTATGAAAACAAAATTTTTGTTTTTGATGAAAAATTTTATGCACTTGATTCCATAAGTTAATTCATGTACAAATAGCTGCATAAAACCTTAGATTTAATAATTCAATCATATGACTCGAAACTAACGCGAATTAATCTAAACAATTTATTTAACATGCTTGAACTTGGCTCAAAAGCCGGATAAATTCCCCTACACTTATTATTTGCAAAATACCTTTGATTGAAATTAAGACGGGGTTAAAGACAAACAAACCATGATTACAAGATAGTTTAAACATAATAAAAAAACTATAAAGAATTAAAACACACATGACACTCCTAATTTGCGGGAAAAGTAAATTGGGTTGCCTCCCAAGAAGCGCTTTTCTTTATTAACGAGTATTGTAGCTAGACTCGAAGTCACACGTCTTTACGTGACTTCTCCATCATCATCCATTCCTCGTTCTACTTTAACGGGAGCGGAGTGTTTACTTTTGAAGTTGTTGCTCCTCCATTGGTTGAACTTCATCTCATTCTCAAGGTGGAGTTTTATCCTTTCTTTCGATTCTAGTACAAGCCTATTTACAGTCATGATAGGGGCTATAGGCTCTATGTCATTCTTAACTCCTTTCTCGATCTTACAGGGGGATTCAGGTATCCTATGAAAACTTATCTTACTCTTTCCATATCTTAGAGTTATGGTGCCTTTGTCAAACTTAATTATGGCTTTGGCCGTTGTCATGAATGGTGTCCCTAAGATGAAAGGCCTCTTTTCGTCTTCCTTAATGTCTATAATTACGAAGTCCATAGGGTACACATGCTCGGCAACATCAACTAAAACGTCCTCTGCTATTCCTAAAGGGTAGATATACGAGTGGCTAGCTAGTGAGAGTCTAATGTCTGTCTCAGCGGGCCTCTCGTCGGTTAGTTTCATATAGGTGGTGTAGGGCATTACGTTCACGTCGGATCCTTGGTCAACTAGGGCGTTTATGCCTTTTTGGCCTCCTATGTTATAAGGTATTTCGAAGTTTCCTCCGATGTCTTCCTTCCTTGTTATCCTTTTTCTGAGGATTGCTTCGTAAACCGGCCCCTTAGGGGATATGTTATAGGTTTTCCTTTTTGTTTTCCCAGCTCGGGCTCTTGATAGGAAGTCATTGAACCTATGATTATCGACAAGCCCTTCTATCAGTTTCTTGTTAATGTCGTGCTTTAATTAATATTCTACGGGCTGAGAGCTGGGTACTTTTGTCGTTTCTTCTTCTTCAGCCATTTTGATGGGTTCGCATTCAGCTTCGTTATTTATTTTGACTTCCTTCACTGGTATTTTTATTTCGGTGGGCATTTTAGTGTTGCCAAGTGTCACATCCGTCTTGTCACTTCTTTCTTCCTCTTCTCTTGCAAGGGAGATATAGTTTACGTTCTTGGTGACGAGGAATTTGGCTTTTTCCCTTATCAATACTTTCTCAGGGGTTTTGCTGGTCGTGAGTTCCTTGAGAAGTCTGAACATTTCAGTCATCCTGCCGTTGATCTCCTCGCGTTTCTTGAAAATGGCATTCTCAAATCTTTCCATTCTTTCGGTGTGCGTTGCCATGTAGTCCCTTACTCGATCCTTGAATGTAGTTCCTAATGCTTGTGGTTGAGGGCTTGGACCTGTACGTTCACGAAAAGCGAAGGAGTTCAGTATTGGTGATTCATTTTGATTTTTCAGGTGAGAGCTCGAATGGGCAGCATTGACATAAGCTTGAGGGTTGTGTGTTGAGCTTGAAAGGGGTGCTGGTCGCGACCCTTTTAGTAAGAAGTTAATCTGATCTTCAAGCTCAAGAAATATTCGGTCGGGTGTTTTCGTGATGCCTTGAGGTGTAGTGATAGCCTTGACCGGTTTTACGAGTTCCTTTATGTCATCCCAGCCTTCATGGTAATAGAAGGCGAGGTTCTTAATGATTTCCCAAGATTCGTCGGCATTCTTATTGCGGAGTTAGCCGGCGGCGGCGCGATCAATCTCGCACTTAAGATGAAAGGAGACATGATCATAAAAAATTTGGATTTGAAGACATGATCATGAGGGACTTTTTGGAGTAAGTCCTTGAAACGAGTCCATGCTTCAGATAAAGATTCTCCATGATGTTGTTGGAACATCAGGATATCGTTGCGGAGTTTTGCGGTCCTTCCCGGTGGAAAGAATTGAGCAAGGAATCGGGTAGTAAGATCCTCCCATGTGGTGATGGATCCTGCTAGAAGGCGTTCAAGCCAATTGCTAGCTTGATCGCGAAGGGAAAATTGAAATAAACGCAGGCGCGTTCTTTCCCTATTTCCACCGTCAAGGTCAAGTGAGTCCACAAGTTTAAGGAAATCCTTGAGGTGTTGATTTGGATCCTCGGACCGAAGTCCGTGGAATGAGCATCCGTTTTGCACCAACCGGATGGTGTCAAATCGAAGAGGTACCACGTTGTTCCCTACGGGGAGCTCAATGGTATTCCTATAGCCCTCGTGGCTTGGTTTGGAGTAGTCTCCTAGAGTACGGATAGGATTCTCGTCTCCCATGGTGGTTGACGAGAATAGGTTACGAAACAAATAACACGAAGAAAAAGATAGACTACAAGAAGGCTAATATGAGTAAATAAAGTCGCACTTGAAAGGATTCAAGCAAGTAGAACTAAGCTAAACTATGATCAAAACCTAACTATTCCCCGGCAACGGCGCCAAAAACTTGATGCGGTCATTGTAGGACTTCTACACGAAGTTTTACAACTCCCTAGGCAGAGCACCTAATCGTTGTAGTAGTAGTATAGGCAAGACTCGGGGGGTTGTTATCGTTCACTCGAGGAATAGGTTGGGAAGGCTTGATCACGGTCTAACAGAATTCTAAGGGTTGAGAAAGGATTATTTTTGTATTTTTATGTTTTATGGAAAACAAGTAAATCATATATTTGAGAGGGGGTTTGGTTCTAGCTAATAAACTAAATAATAACTACGTTAATGGTGATAATAATATTATAAAAGATTGTGTTTATTTAATCATGTATTACTCCCTAGATTGCTTCTCCTAGTGTTGTTATTTTGTCACACTTGTGATGATCTATGTAATTATTTCCTAAGTCATGAACGAATTACACGAACCCGCCGTCTATTTAATAATGATAGTCCTTTCTTTTGACAAACAAGGCCGGAGCTCCCCAAGGTGATGAAAATGGGTCTTATCAAGCCTTTATCGGACAGCTCTTTCAGTTGCTCAGCTAAAACTCTTTCATCTGGGACAGGGCCAATCGATAAGGTGCCGTGCTACAAGGTGCAGTACCTGGTACCAAAATCAATTTGAAACCCACTTTCGAGTCGGAGGAGACCGGAAGTCCTCAGGAAATTACTTCAGGAACATCTTTTAATATCGGTACGCCTCCTCAAGTCGTTTTTCTCCGACTTGTCTTTCCCTCTTTTGCAGTGATATGTGTCAAAAAGATAGGAAATCTTTTTCCATGTAACTTTTGGTTTAGTGCACGAAATGATGTTTAATCGTGTCATATTTCCATGGTTACTTCCATCACCGTGTATGATTAAGGTTTTATTTCTCCAGGGGATGCGAACAATCTTCTCGGCACACACAATGACCGCTTGGTACTTCGCCAACCTAATCCCATTGATTATAGCATCAAAATACCAAGTTCTAAGGCATTAAGTTTATGTTGAATGGTGGTTACGAAGTTAATGTGCAACCCTTAAGTATAGTGTTTAACCAATTATACTCCGTCAGCTAGTTCGGGGACTTCTAAAAGTGATCTAAGGGTCGATGGCGGGATGCAATTTGGGAGCTAAATGCAGTAGACACAAACTTCGGATCGGCACCGTATCGAATAAGATATAAGATAGCGGTGGTTTAGAAGGAACGTCCTCAACGAACGTTTGTCTGGGTTGGCCCCCGCATTTCCAACCACTACCCTTCTATGGAGCCCTGTCATTTCCAAGCTTATACACGTCATTGTTTCTTAGTCTTGGGCAGTTTCTTTTAAAGTGGCCTTGAGCTCCGCACTCAAAGCAACCATTGTCCTGCTGATTATTGTTGTTGTTGTTACGGTTGTTGTTGTTGTTGTTGTTGTTGTTGTTGTTGTTGTTGTTGTTACGGTTGTTGTTGTTGTTGTTGTTGTTAGCAGGCCGTATCCTACAGTCCCTGGCCAGATGGCCAACCCTATTGCAGTTATTACACCTAGGTGGACAAGGATGCTCATGAATGACAATTTACACTTGGTACCATAGTGGCTTAGACCGGCGTATGATTTCTGTCACTATTGCCTGCGGTATAGGCCTGGCTGTGTTCTGGCATCTTTTTTCTGTTGGTTTGAATTGTTCTTTGGAAAAATTATATTTTTCTTTTCCTTTCTGCCTGAGTTCAGCATAGGCATGGGTCTTATCTACATTAATCAGTTGTAAAACTCAATAACTTCTTGCATGGTCTTCGATTTATGATGCCTTTACCATGCCAAGTATCATATCGGGCGATCACAGATATACTTTTCAATTTGTCTACCTACTTCTGGGATCAACTGGACACATCAAAGCTAGTTGCCTGAAATGTCGATATAGGCAACACATTCGATGCGCTTGACTTTAAGATTTCACAATTCAGTCTCAATTTTTCTTGATCTCACCCCTCGGGCAGTATTTATCAGTCAATCATTTTCTTCACGTGCTGCCATGGGCCATGGCATGAGTACTTCAGTAGTAGTGGTCTTAACATGGCATTCCACCATGTAAGAGCATCATCTTGCAGAGTGCAAGTCGCGAATTTGACTTGGCTAGTTGCTGGGCAATTGCTAATGCTAAACACAGACTCCATTTTCTCAAACCATCGAGTGAGTTGAACGACTCCATCTAGTACCTTTGACAGTCCATAGGTTTGCATTTCAAGAATCCGAGTAAGGCATTCGGAGCAGATTTGTGCTGGCATTGGTCCTGAACCATTGCTTTATTGTAGCCATTCCTAACCCTGCTTGCTTCTGCTTCAGCCATTGCAGCAGCAAATCTTTTGGTCAATTAAGGCCTGAAGTTGTGCCTCAGTAACAGTTGTGGTTGGTGTTTCATTTGGAGTTGGTGTGACTGGTGGGGCTCGGGTTGACCTTGTGGTTCTCTTTGGTGCCATTTTCTTCAATCACAAGAAAATACAATACCCGTTAGATTTCAATACAATCATAAGTGACATAACATATGAATCATAAATAAAAAGATCACATCACACAGTGAAACATATAACCAACACAAGATCGACATAACATAATACATCCATTCATCTATAAATATAGAAATATACATGATCTGTTGGCTAACCACATGCTTCCTATCGTAGGTTACAAAATGAAAATCAACAATAGTAGCCCTACTTAGCGGGAGTTACTCGTAATACTTAGTTGGTTATACGGAAGCTAATCAGACAAAGATCTATTTACAGGATAGCGAACCAATAACAAAAGATCTATACCGCATGCTAGCTGGAGAACCATAAAAACTTAACAGACTGATAGTTAGATACAATTCATAAACAAAGTCTAGGAACTGCTACCAGTGTCCTCCAATGTGTCAACGCGTGCTCCAGCCTCCAGGGCCTGGGTACGCATGATATGCTGAACAGCAAGATCATCTGCAGCCTGACGCTGCCACTCGTGGCGACGCACTCAGTTTTTTTTAATATGTAACTGTGACTATAATGCCCTTTGCAGTGAGCTTCTGACCTTTGACAAGTCTTGACGGGTCTGCATTACTCTCTTGTGTAAGCAAGTCTCGCTACCTTTCAATACCTCAATCTCAGCTTCTTACAGGCACGATCTGTTAGGGATCGTGATGTCGTGAGTGAAACTCCAAACTCTCTCTACTACGAACGTCTACCTGATAACTGACCCTCATGTTGACCATCTTCTAAGGCGGTCATAATCCTCCTCTCAGTATCTCAAAGTCTGGTCTCTATAGTGGGTCCTGGCTGTTTCGCAGCAGCAGCAGAACTCTCTCCAATCTCATACCCAGGTCTGGGAGTAGTAAGTAGTAGTCTCTTCCGAGGTGGCGTGTCAGCCTCGGGAAATTAGATCCTGGGCTAGTAGCTGGTGGCAGGTATTGGTATAGTAAAATGTATGGGTCCTGTGTGTGTAGTGAATGATAGTAGGCTGATGATATATCTCTCATCTCAACCTCGAGTGCTCTAGGACTAAGGGGTCGAATACGTGGAGATAAAAAGGATGGTGGTAGTAGAGGTGTAGGTGCCTCATCCTCAGCTGGCACTAAGTCCTCAGGATGCTCAGGCTCCAGAATGTATACTGGTACATGATCCTCCAGCTCCATAGGATCAGGTATATACTCTGGAGAACGTGGTGCCTGCTCCAACAACTGTTGGGCAGCCTCCTCGTAAGGATCCTCAGATGGAATCACCAAGATAATATTTTAATTTTATTTTTTTTTAATTATTTGTTAAAATGATTTTTTTAATAATTTTTTTTTATATGTGAGCCTCAGAGTGAACAGGAAGGAATAGGTAACGGCAGAATCAGTGAATGATACTGTGACCGGCAGAATAAACTTATGAGTAGAAATATAAGGCTATATGTATTTTACGTAATATTATTATAAACCACGAATATCATTATGAATGCATCTTGTACCACTAATGCAAACAAATAGTGAGTCCATAAAACCTTTTCTATGAATGCAATGTTTGTAAACGGTTATAGTCCAGCAAAACATTTGACTGGTTCTCTATAGCCATGGGCTCTTGTTACAATCTGTAACACCCCAAATTGGGTCGCAGGGATTAGGGTTCGGGGCGTGTTACTTCAAGTTCATAGCACAAGATATATTAGAATGACACAAAATGTCGTTTAATATGATACATTGGATTTAATTGAAAGGGACTTATACATAAGGGCTATAATAGCTTTACTTGTTCACTTTTGGAATATACACATGTTGACAAACATGTCCACAAAATAGGATGCACCTAAATCTTTAAGCGTGCAATCCAAAATGTAACCCAATGCATACCTGGCATCCCATGCCTATTGATCTCCTGAAAACATTGCTTAAACGTCAAAATAATGTTGGTGAATTTCATAGGTTGTTAATCAAAATTATGCAGGGGACCTCAAGAATTTTCCGTGATATGCAACACATGCAGGTATCACAAAAACTAATTACATTTACACTAAGCTTTTTTTTCCACTTGACATGAAGCTCGAAGTCTTGTTCGCAATAATATTGTACTAGCCGCAATGATGTTTTAACCCGAAAACATCCCTGATTCGACATGCTATAATGTTCGTTCCTGGTGATAGCTAGTCACCAAACGGGGAGGTCGTTTCCCAAATAGATCTATTAAATAACAATTCGCGTCACATAATGTAATTCCAATACATCTATGCAACTTGACAGTTCATGATAGTGGGCTTATGGGATATCGCTACTTAGGCAACATGTAATCAATATTGCGTCCTAATTTGTAAAAAAAGCACGTTTCCACCCTCTTAATTATAAATCATTTAAATCGTAAAAAATGTGGGCTATGAACTCACCCTTGAGTTCTGATAATCCAAATATCGCAGATAAGCGTCACGTAAAAGATCGACGGCAATACCTAAATTATCAGAGGGTCGCATAAGTACCGAGTAACTTGAATATATCTTTATAGATGTTACATCGTACTTATCGTTCGGGCTATCATAATTAAGAGGTCATGACATGACGTTCGAGGAGTTAGGACACTTTAAAACGTAAATCCAACAACTCGTCGAAACGTCATCCGAAGAGGCCTCATTATGAAACTCCCTAGTAATATAGTTCTTTTATAACCACATATTATTCTATATAGTTTCATTCACCAACTTAATGGTTTTGTAAAATTACGTTTAATAAGTGAAAACGTTTATAATTATCGTTTTAGTAAAACTAGCATAACTTTGCGGTTTAAGGCCGATTTTAAACGGTTCTTATGCCCATCTTTTCGTATTAGGACGAGGTATCATAAAAATTTGTCATTTTCGACATTTTGTCCATCTGGTGAACAGCTATCTTTTTACTGTTCACACCTGACGTGAACTTTTATCTTAATTGTATACGTTGTCGTATAACCGTAAATGTCGTATTTTATTCGTTATAGCTCCGTTTAATTAACGTATAACTCTTTTTTTAACGTAACTTTTTCGTTATTAATCCGTTTAAACAAGTTTTCTGACCTTTTCGGAATACGTCGTGAATTGTATTATCTTTTTAAAAATACAAAAGCCTGTGTTTGAAATTCGAAAACTACTGACCTATATGATCTTTTATTATATTTATTTTATATTATTTGTTTTATATATTTCAACCTACAATTTTCCAAGTCTTTACATAATTATATATATCATATGTTATACTTTGATAATTGCCATAAGTTTTATTTTGTCCAGGTATCATCAAGATCACAAGTTATTAAATTTACATGAAATTTCATAAAACTTTCTTAATTACTTTTATATTACAAGTTTATATATGAACTTTTTTATGCTTAAACCGAGATTGTACACGACTAATTATCCTTTTTTCATGATATTACCAATTTCTTATATGTGAGAATTGGATGTACAAAATCATAATCACAAGCAAAATTATATTTTTTTGTTCATAAGTATCCTAATGGTGGATTTTCACTATATAGCACATTATATACATAAAAACTCATAAACTAAAAGCATAAAGGTTTAAAGTAGACCTTATGATGTATGATGATGATGAGAAACAAATGCTAAACCCGAGTTTAGACTAGAAACCAAAGCTAGCAAGCTATGAAAACCCTAATTCAATATGAAACCCAAAATCTTGATTTCTTGCTTCACACTTGTAAATAATTAATCAAGGCTTCAAAATACTTTGAGGTATTCTTAGGATTGATATGAGAGTGTATGTAAATAGGTTATATAAATTTTGTATGGATTGTTTGGGATGGCTTAGTGAGCCGTGACCTTAGGAGAGAAAGAAAGAAAGAAAATGAGTTGTTAAGTGTAAAGAGTTTATGACATTACACTTAGGAATGCATGTTATATATAAGGAAACTAGTCAAAGTAAGGGAAACAATAGGACTACAGTCCATTGACTAGTCAATGGGGGGGGGGGGATAGTTGGGGGCATGGTGAGGGAAATGGGGAAAAAGATAGTCAAATTTACTATGCACTAGTTAGGCCATACCTCCTTAATGGATTGTGCTCTTATGTCCCCTAAATGAGACATCATCCCATGGAAACAAGGATTTGTGTTTTGCTAGTTTCTTTTATATACTTACATGTTACTTGTGTTTTTTTAAAAAAGAGAGTGTAAGTGAAACTTTTGGATAAAAAGTAAAGTGTTAGTTTATTTTTATAAAAGGGTATACTTGTAATGTCTTTGTTACTTGTACAATATACATTTATATAGGACATGTATATGTATGCTCATTATGCATAAGGTGTTCATAAAACTTTGATCGTTGAATAAAATCATCGGTTATTTGTTGAAGCGTAGAAATATTTTTGTGGTTCCGGGTATGCTTAAACGTATTTTATCGCGGAAAAGAATTTAAACTTACGTAACCGATAAAATAATGAACAAACGACCATAAATTATTCTCAAAAATAAAATTATTTATACAATTTATTGATGCAACGTTAAAATTGATTGATGTCCGTTTACATTGAACGCTAATTTTTAGCTTATGCGATTTAGCTTAACATTTATGATTTAAAGCAAATGCGTACAATACAAAAGGTACATTGCGGATTTATCGATGTCGTCAATGACTTGAAAACACAGGGTGTTATAAAAATTTTATCTATTAATATCAAAATACTATGTTTCTTACTCATATACTTATTAATATTATTAGTTCTAAATGTACATTTTACATTAGTGATATTCGAATTGTTATTTTATAAATAAAAATCTTATAATTTGGAAAGTATGTCCTTATTTACTTAGTATATTAAGATTTGTAGTCATTGTATAGCCTTAGTACTTTATAATAGACTATTTCCTTTTATCTACTGAACTTAAACAAAAAGATACCAACTGTAGTTTCATTCAAAATATTTGTTTACAAAAAGTGCTTAATTAACCGAACCAAAGGCTCATATTTTATTACCCCACAAGAATCTGGCTTATAAATATTTATACTTGTAAACAATGAATGAAATATAATCAAACAGTTTCCTTATAATGTCAAAGTATTCAATATTGAGAAATCAAAATGTAAGTAAGTTTAGTGACACAACTACTGGTATTTGATGATAACTTTATTTTTTTATAATATGCATTAAAATAATCATAAAGACTAACTATATTTAAGATTTCATGCAGAAATTACATGCTCATACGTTATAACTAATACAGAGCATTATCGAACTCAATTTCGCATTCTTGGTTACTTATTTTTAGATATGCATTCTATTCACCTAAAGATTACTATCTTGTTTTAACATAAGGTAAAATTTAATTATGACTCTTATATATGTATCATGCTATATCAGTATATACAAGGAATGCAACGTCAACTATAAACTAACTGGATTCTGTTACTCTTCAACCCAGGTTTTCTTGCACACAAAATTTTGGTGTTTTGGAACTAGTTTAGGTTTACTGTGATATTGAGATTTTGAAGCAATAGATAATGCATGTGAGATAGAGAATTTGTTTAGGTTCTGTGTTAAGATTTTATGAGATTGTGAAGAGAGCAGAGTGGCTGATGATATAGGAGTGTATGTTAAACTATCATGCCAACAAAACATATAAAAAGGAAAAGAATTGGAATAGTGGGGCGGTTTCTTTCATACTGTAAAGTGGTTTCTCATATGCTAAAAGCAGACTTTGCTTTTGTAAAGGTGGTTTCAATGTGTTAAATAGCTCACATGCACACTATATCTATAGTGTGCATGTAAGCTATTTAACACATTGAAACCACCTTTACAGAAGCAAAGTCTGCTTTTAGCATATGAGAAACCACTTTACAGTATGAAAGAAACCGCCCTACTATTCCAATTCTTTTCCTTTTTATATGTTGTATTTGGCATCGACAGTTTTTAACATACACTCCTATATCATCAGTCACTCTGCTCTCTTCACAATCTCATAAAATCTTAACACAGAACCTAAACAAATTCTCTATCTCACATGCATTATCTATTGCTTCAAAATCTCAATATCATAGTAAACCTAAACTAGTTCCAAAACACCAAAATTTTGTGTGCAAGAAAACCTGGGTTGAAGTTGAGGCGTAACGGAAATCCAGTTAGTTTAGGTTGACGTTGACATTCCTTTGTATATACTGATATAGCATGATACATATATAAGAGTCATAATTAAATTTTACCTTATGTTAAAACAAGATAGTAATCTTTAGGTGAATAGATTGGCATATCTAAAAATAAGTAACCAGGATGCGGAAAATGAGTTCGATAATGCTCTGTATTAGTTATAACGTATGAACATGTAATTTCTGCATGAAATCTTAAAACTATAGTTAGTCTTTATGATTATTTTAATGCATATTATAAAAAAATATAATGTTATCATCAAATACCTCAAGTATTTGTGTCATAAACTTACTTAACATTTTGATTTTCAATTTGAATCTTGGACATTATAAGGAAACTGTTTGATTATATTTTATTCATTGTTTACAAGTATAAATATTTATAAGCCAGATTCTTGTGGGGTAATAAAATATGAGCCTTTGGTTCGATTAATTAAGCACTTTTTGTAAACAAATATTTTGAATGAAACTACAGTTGGTATCTTTTTGTTTAAGTTCAGTAGAATACAAAGGAAAAATAGGTCTATATAAAGTACTAAGGTATTACAATGGACTTACAAATCTTAAAAATTTTTTTACTAAGTATATAAGGACTACTTTCCAAATTATATGATTTTATTTATAAATTGAACATTTCCGAATATCATAATGTAAAATGTACATTTAGAACTAATAATATTAATAAGTATATGAGTAAGAAACATAGTATTTTGATATTAATAGATAAAATTTTTATAACACCCTGTGTTTTCAAGTCATTGACGACATCGATAAATCCGCAATGTACCTTTTGTATTGTACGCATTTGTTTAAATCATAATTGTTAAGCTAATCGAATAAGCTAAAAATTTAGCGTTCAATTTAAAGGACATCAATCAAATTAAGGTTTGCATACATTAAAGATTACAATAATTTTTTGAGAATATTTATGGTCGTTGTTCATTTATTTTATTCGGTTACGTAAGTTAATTTCGTTTCAGCGGATAAAGACGTTTAAGCATACCGAACACAAAAAATATTTTCTACGCTTAATCAAAGTCCTATGTTTTTATTCACGATCAAAGTTTATGAAACTTTATGCATATGAGAATACATTTACATCGTCCATACTTAAATGTATTGTACAAGTAACAAAGACTTACAAGTATACTTTTATTAAAAAATAGAACTACACTGTACTTTTTATCCAAAAAGTTTCACTTACTCTTATTTTTAAATAACACTAGTAAACATTGGTAAAGTATATAAAAGGAATCTAGCAAAACACAAATCCATTGATTTCCATGGGATGATGCCTCATATAGGGGACATAAGGAACACAATCCATTAGGAGGTATGGCCTTTACTAGTGCTTATAAATAAAAATTTGCTATTCTTTTTCTCATCCTCACATGCCGCCCTCTATCCCCCCCCCCCTTGGACTAGGTTCAATGGTTCTTTAGTCTTTGTTTTCCTTACTTTGGACCTAGTTCCTTATATATAACATGCATTCATAAGTGTAATGTCATAAACCCTTTACACTTAACAACTCATTTTCTTCCCCTCTTTCTCTCCTAAGGTCACGGCTCACTAAGCCATCCCAAACAATCCATACAAAATTTATATAACCTATTTACATACACTCTCTTATCATATCTAAGATACCTCAAAGTATTTTGAAGCCTTGATTAATTATTTACAAGTGTTGAAGCAAGAAATCAAGATTTTGGGTTTCATCTGGGAATTAGGTTTTTTAAATTGTTAAGTCAGTCATAATTAATTACTTAGGTTTTCATAGTTGCTAGATTTTGGTTTCTAGTCTAAACTAGGGTTTTAGCTATTGTTTCTCCTTATATCATACATCATAAGGTCTACTTTAAACCTTTATGCTTTTAGTTTATGAGTTTTTATGTATATAATGTGCCTATATAGTGATCACCATTAGGAAACTTTTTGAAACATGGAAAAATTATTAAGTTTGTTGTAGATTTATGAATTTTTGTACACTTTCTACATATTATGATATTGGTAATATCATGAAATAAAGGATATATAAGTCGTGTACAATCTCGGTTTAAGCATAAAAGTTCTTATATAACTTTTAATTAAAAGTTTAATTAAGAAAGTTTTATGGTTTTCATGTAAGTTAATACTTGTGATCTTGATGATCCTGGACAAATATGGAACTTATGGACTTATCATATGTATAACATAGGATATATATAATTATAAAAGACTTGTGGTAAATTGTGAGGTTGAAAAGTATATAAAACATATTATATAAATAAATTATATAAAAGATTATTGGGTCAGTAGGTTTTCGAAATTTTCAACCAGAGGATTTTGTATTCTTTATAAGATATTACATTCACGACGATCCGAAAAGGTAAGAAACTGTTGTTAAACGGATTATAACGAAAGTTTCGTTAAAACTGAGTTATACGTTTAATTAAACGGAAGCTATAACGAATAAAATACGACATTTACGGGTTTTACGACAACGAATACAATTTAAATAAAAGTCACGTCTGATGTGAACAGTAAAAGTTACTGTTCCAGATGGTTCCAAAATGTCGAAAATGTACATTATGATAACTCGTCCTAATACGAAAAGAGGCATAAGGAAAACGTTAAAATCGGGCTTTTAAAAGCAAAAAAGTTATTATGCTGAAGTTTTACTAAACGAATAATTATAAAACGTTTTCACTTATTTAAATGTAATTTTGTACCAAAAACCATTAGTTGGTGATTGAAAAACTATATTAGAATTTTATGTGGTTATCAAAGGTACTATATTATAGGGGTTCTCATAATGAGGCCTCTGCGGATGGCGTATCGACGAGTTGTTGGATTTACGATTTTAAAGTGTTCTAAAACTCTCGAATTCCAATGTCATGACCTCTTAAATTATGAATAGCACGAAGCAGAACGATAGTACGATGTAACAGCTATTAAGATTATATTCAAGTACTCTTGGTACTTTATGGACCTATTAATTTAGGTTGCATTCGATCTTTTAGTGTCGTTTTATATGCATTATTTGGATTAGCAGAACTCAAGGTGAGTTCATAGCCCAATTTTTACGATTTTAATGATTTATAATTTCTGGGTGGAAAGTGTTTGTTTTACAAAAATTTGGAGCAAGTATTGATTACATGTTTGCTACGTAGCGATAACCCAGTTAAGCCCCACTATCATGAACTGTCAATTGCATAGATGTAGTTGGGAATTTCATTTATGTGAGCGCGACGAATGTTATTTAATAGGATCTATTTGGGAAACGCACCTCCGTATGGGATGATAGCTAACCACCAGGAACGAACTTTATAGCATGTCGAACTAGGGATGTTTCGGTGTTTAAACATCATTGCGGGTCTGAGTAGCATATTATTATGCGAAAACAAGACTGTCGAGCTTCAGTTGTCATGAGCTTAGTGTAAATGTAATTAGTTTTTGTGATACCTGCATGTGTTGCATTATCCAGGGAAAATTCTTGCGGTCCTGTATATTTTGAATGTATCAACATTAATTGAATTCACCAACATTATTGTTGACGTTTTAAGCAATGTTTTCAGGGAGATCAATAGGCATGGGGATGTCCAGGGATGCATTGGGTTACTTTGGATTGCACCGCTTAATGATTTAGGTGCATCATATTTTGGGGAAATGTATTCGTCAACTTGTGTAATATTCCAAAATGAAACAAGTACAAGCTATATGCGTTTGTTTTAGTCTTTCAATTAAATCCAATGTATCTTTTTAAAAGAACTTTTTGTGTTATTCTAATATTTTCTTGTGCTATGGATCTTGAAGTAACACGCCCGAACCTTATTCCGAGTGCGACCAATTTCGGGGTGTGTTACCGATACTCTGGTATCAAGAGCAAGGCTATAGAGAACCAGGTCAATGTTTTGCTTGGGGACTATAAAGTTTTTCTAACATGGCATTTCATATAAAGGGTTTTTTGGGACACACTATTTGTTGCTATTAGTGGGACTAGAGCATTCATAATTGATTATCGTGGTATAATATATGACGTATATTTACAATAAGAGCATATATATATACTCATAAGGTATTTCTGCTGGGTCACAGTAGTAATGTCAAGTGATTCTGCCTTACCTATTCTTCTGTTCACTCTGAGGCGTCGATCTTGGAGTATTCACTCTGAGGTTCCTTCGAGGAGGTTTGCCCCAACAGCTTGTTGGAGCAGGCACCAATTTATCAGTGTATATACTGATCCCATGGAGTGGAGGCTACGTACCACGATACATTCGGCTAGCCTGTGCATCCTGAGGGACTTAGTGCCAGCTGGGATGAGGGCACATAAACCTCTATTACCACCATTCTTTTATTCCAGTTATTCGGGCCCATTAGTCCTAGAATAGCCCACTCGGGTTGAGATGTGAGATATATAGCATCAGCCTACTAATCATTCACTCCACTCATCCAGGGACCCTACCATTGTTTCTATTCACTACCTGCACCATCTATAGCGCAGAGCTTATTTTCCCGAGGCTGACAGCCGCATAGGAAGAGGACTACTACTTACTACTCAGGACATGGGTGTGAGATTGGAGAGCGTTCTGCTGTGTGCAGCGGGACTGCCATGACCCATATAGAGACCAGACTCCGAAGATACGAGAGGAGGATTATGGACCGCCTTAGAATGGTTCAACATGAGGGTTCAGTTATCAGGTAGAGTTCGTAGTTAGAGAGAGTTTGGAGTTCACTCCGACATACGTGCCCAGGACAGATCGTTGCAGCTGTAAGAGTGAATTGAGGTATAGAGGAGAGAGAGGACTTGCTTACGAGCAAGTGGGTATTCAGGACGTCAAGATTGATTCTAGGTCTGAAGCTCATGAGGGCATTAAGAGGCAGATGAGTTACAGTCATTAGAGTCTGAGGCTTGCGTTTCGCCACGGCGTGGCTAGAAAACGTCAGGCGCAGATGATCTTGATGTTCAGCATATCATGAGTCTACCCAGCCCTGGAGGCAGGAGCACGCGGTTGACACATTGGAGGACACTATGGGGTAGCGTATACTAACTTTGGTTATGATTGTATCTACTATGCAGTCTGTTAAGTTTTATGGGTTACTCCCAGTAAGAAGCGGTAATTTGGTATAGATCTTTTAGTTTGGTTAGCTATTGTATAGGATTTTTGTTTCTGTATTAGCTATACTGTATAGTCCTATAAGTATTAGGTGTAACTCCGGCTAGTAGGGCTCTATGTTGATTTTCATTTTGTAACTAGCGGATAGGGGAAGCTTGTGTACCAAAACAGATCATGTAAATTTCCAGATTATATATGGAATGGATGTATTATGTTATGTCGATCTTGTGTTGGTTGTATGTTTCACTGAGTGAGTGATCTTTTTATTATGATGCATATGTTATGTCACGTTATGAATTGTATTGAAATCTAAACGGGTATGTATTTTCTTGTGATTGAAGAAAATGGACCCCAAGAGAACCACACGGGTCACACCCGAAGCCTCAACTTAGTCACACCAACTAAATGAAACACAACCACAACTGTTACTAGGCATATACTTCAGGCCTTAATTGGACCAAGGAGTTGCTGCTGAATGGCTTGATGCAGAAGCAAGCTGGGTTAGGTATGCTACAAATAGCAATGGTTCAGGACAAGGCCAGCACAAATGGCTCGCGGAATGCTCTTACTTGCTTCCTTGGAAATGCAAACCTTTGGACTTCAAGGTACTGAGGGAGTCGTCAGACTCACTCGATGGTTTGAGAAAATGGAATCTGTGTTTAGCATTAGCAATTGCCCAGCAACTAGCCAAGTCAAATTCGCGACTTGCACTCTGCAAGATGATGCTCTTACATGGTGGAATGCCCATGTTAATGACCCCACTACTATGAAGTAGCTATGTCCATTGCCAATGGGCAGATGAAAGGAAATGATGACTGATAAAAATACTGCCGAGGGGTGAGATCTCAAGAAATTGGGAGACTGAGATGTGGGAATCTTAAAGTCAAGGGCACCGATGTGGTGGCCTATAGTCGACGATTTCAGCAACTAGCTTTGATGTGTTCCAGGATGTTCCCAGAAAGAGGTAGGACAAGATTGTGAAAGTTTATCTGTGGAATGCCCCTGATATGTTACTTGAGTGTTAAAGGCATCAAAATCGAAAGACCATGCAAGAAGTTATGAGTTTTACAATGAGTTAATGGAGGATAAGGACCCTATGCTATGCTGAACGTAGGCGGAATGGAAAAGATAAGATTGATGATTTTTCCAAGATACAATCAAAACAACAGAAATAAGAGGCAGAACACAGGCCAGGCCTATACTGCAGGCAATAGTGACAGGAAATCATACGCCGGGTCTAAACCTCTATGTTCCAAGTGTAATTGTCATGTGTAGCTGTCTTGTCCACCTAGGTGTAATAACTGCATAGGGTTGCCATCTGGCAGGGATTGTAGGGGATCGGCTGCTAACAACAACAACAAACAACAACAACCTGTTACACAAACAACAACAACAACAACCGTAAAAAAACAACAACAACAAAACCGTAACAAAACAACAATAATCAGCGGGCAAATGGTTTGCTTTGAGTGCCGGAGCTCAATGGTCACTTAAAAAGAAACTGCCAAGACTAGGAAACAATGACCGTGGTAAGCAAGCTGGAAATGGGGACCGGGGGCTCCAGCGAAGGTGTATGTGGTTGGAAAAGGCTGGGTGGGCAAACCCAGACAACGTCGTTGTGGTACGTTCCTTCTAACAAACCGTATGATTATATCTTTTCGATTACGGGTCGCAGATCGAAGTTTTGTGTTACTGCCATTTAGCTCCCAAAATTGACCTCACGCCATGACCCTAGTTCCACTATTATGATGCGAACTAGTGACGGGAGGATAATGGGTTGTGGTTAAAACAACTATACTTATGGGTTAGCACATTAACCTTCTAAACCACCAATTCAACTAAAACTTAATGCCTGTAGTACTTGGACTAGTTTTGATGCTACTAATCGGTATGGATTGGTTGGCGGAAAGTACCAATCTGGTCATTGTGTGTTGCGGAGAAGATTGTTCGATCCCTGGAAGAAATAAAACCTTATAATCATAACGTTGATGGAATGTAACTCATGGAATATGGACACGATTAAACATTCATTTCGTGCACTTAAAGCGAAAAGTACATTGATAAAGGATTTCTATTTTTGTCACATAACACTGCAAAAGAGGGTGATGAAGACAAGTCGGAGAAGAAGCGACTTGAGGACGTACCGATAGTTAAAGATTTTCCTGAAGTATTTCCTGAGGACTTGCCGGTCTCCTCCGGACTCGTTGTGGAGTTTTCAATTGATTTGGTTCCTGGTACTGGCACTGTAGCACGGGCAACCTTATCGATTGGCGCCTTCCGAGATGAAAGAGTTATCTGAGCAACTGAAAGAGCTGTCCGATAAAGGCTTTATTATGACCCAGTTCCTCACCTTGGGGAAGCTGTCCCCCAGGTCTTGTTCTTGTTTGTCTAAGAAGAAAAGAGGATCATTCCGGGATTGATGCATTGATTACCGGGAAGAATTGAATAAACATAACGGTGAAGAAACGTTCTCCGCCTCCCAGAATGATGATTTATTTGATCAAGCTTAAGGGTTCGGGTGGTCTACTCGGAAAATCGACTAAGGTCAGGTTAATCACCAAACTGAGGGTTTCCGAGAGAAGACATTCGATAAGACTGGCCTTCAGAAACTAGTTATCGGCCATTACGAATTCAAGTTATGCCGTTTGGTTTGACAATGCACCTGCCGTATTCATGGACCTTATGAATCGGGTATGCAAACCTTATCTGGATAAATTCGTAATTGTCTTTATTGACGACTATTCTGATTATTACAAAGAACAAGAATAAGAACATGAAGAACACCGTAAAGCAAATCTTATAATTGCTTAAGTAAGGAAGGAGTTGGTATGCCAGTTTTCCAAATGTGAATTTTGGATTCCCAAGTAAGTTCCTCGGTCAGTGATCGATGTGAAGGAATTTCATGTAGATTCGGCCAAGTTTCGAATCCCATTAAAAGATTGGACATCTCCTAGTCACCAATAGAGATTCGTTAATTTTTAAGTACTTGCTGGTATTACCGAGATTCATTGAAGGTTTTCAAAGATCTGCCAAACCAATGACTACGCTTACTCTAAAGAAGGTAAAGTTTGTGTGGGGCGATATACAGAAGAAGCTTTTCAACTGTTGAAGCAGAAGTTGTGCAGTGCACCAATCCTTGCATTACCTGAAGGAAGCGAAGATTTCATCGCATACTGGTGACGCTTCAATAGAAAGGTTTTTGGGTTGCTGTGTTGATGCAAGTGAAAAGGTGATTTTCTTATGCATCACGGCTAGTTAAAAATTCATGAGAAGAAACTATTACGACTCATGATTTTAGAACTTGGTGCAGTGGTGGTTCGCTCTAAAGAATCTTGGAGACAGTATTTAATTTGGAACTAAGTTGTACGGGTTCACGTTCACACAAGGACGTTTGGCAAACAACATTTTAGATCAAAAAGAGTTGAACATGAGGCAACGCCGATGGTTAGGAGTTGCTAAGTGATTACGATTGTGATATTCGTTATCACCCGGGGAAAGCAAATGTCGTTGCTGATGCTTTGAGCAGGAAAGAACGAGAGAAAGCCACGTTAAGAGTTCAGAGCTTGGTTCATGACTTTAGCGTGGATCTTACCAAAAGATTCTTAAGTGTCAGACTGAAGCGCGAAAGAAAACCAGTGACATTAGAGTGAAGACGTTAGGGGGAATGTTGGTTGAAACGCTAAATTTCCAGAAGCATATTAGAGAACAAATTGTTGGAACACCGTTGGCGGATGGAACCCTGTGCCTCAAATGGCAGGAGCTGGTTACTTGTTTTATGGCGATTTACGGACTGTGTCATGCCGAGTCCCCATAAATGCGAATTACTCTATCCATCCGGGTTCCGACAAAATGTACCAAGACATGAAGCAGTTGTATTGGTGGCCTAACATGAAGGCCGACTAAGCCACTTATGTTTGAAGTGTTTTGACCTGTGCTAAGGTCAAGGTCCCGAACATTCAAGGCCATCTGGATTGTTGGTTACAACCTAAGATTACCTGAATGGAAGTGGCGACAACATCCCATGGATTTTTGTCACGAAGATTCCTAAGAGTATCTCAGGTCGATGAACAATTTGGGTGTCGGTTGACTGGCTCACTAAGTCTGCGATCTTCACACCAATGAGAGAAACTGATCCTTTGGACAAACTTGCAAGAATGTACCTGATGGAGGTGGTCACGAGACATGGGATACCTGTCTCAATCATTTGTGATCGCGACCCGAGACTCGCATCCAATTTCTAGAGGTCACTTCAGAACCCTTTGGGTACTGATTTGGATATGAGTACTGCGTACCATCCACAAACAGACGGGCAAAGCGAGAGGACCATTCAAACTCTCGAGGATATGATGCGTGCTTGTGCAATCGACTTTGGAAAGGTTGGGTTAACCATTTTTCCATTTAGTGAGTTTTCATACAAACATAGCTACCAAGCTTGCCTCAAGGCCGCACCATTCGAAGCACTTTATGGTCGGAAAGTGTCGGTCACCTGTTTGTTGGACTGAAGTTGGAGAAGACTCAAATACTTGGTACAGAACTTTATTCAAGAGGACCACTGAGAAATCATCAGATCAAGTAAAGGATGCAGCTGCTCGTGATCGACAGAGAGATACGCTGACTTGAAGCGTAAACACAATGGGATTCAAGTCGGGGGAAAAGTTATGCTTAAAGTTTCGCCTTGGAAAGGGGTCGTACGTTTTGGCAAACGGGGGAAGTTAAACCCTAGGTATGTTGGACCTTTTAAGGTGTTAGAAAAGGTCGGAGAGGCTGTTCAAGCTCGAGCTTCCTGAAGAGCTGAGTAGGGTTCATAGTACATTCCAGGTGTCCAACTTGAAAAAGTGTCTGCCGTACGAGCATGAGCCGTTTCCGTTGGATGGATTTAATTTTGGCGACAAAACTCCATTTTATTTGAGGAAAACAGTAGAAATTGTGGGCCGTGAAGTTTAAAACGGTGGGTAAGGAGAAGCCGGATCCCATTAGTCAAGGTTCGATGGAATCTCCAAGAGATGTCCTGGAGTTCACGTGGGGAGCGTGAAGACAATTCAAGAAGAAATATCAACACTCTTCACAAAGAAACCACTGTCGTCAAGTGCTTGCTGCATCATGAGCCTTGAGGGACAAGGCTCGTTTAAGGGGGAAGTCTATAAACTCCTGTGTTTCAAAGTTCAATTGACGCATGATAAATCCGCAATTACCTTTTATGTATTGTACGCATATGTTTTTAAGCTTAAAATGTTAAGCTAAATCGCGTAGCTAAAAATTAGCAGTTCAATGTAATCGAGGCATCAATCAATTAAGGTTGGCTTCAATAAAGTATTAGAATAATTATTTTGAGAATAAGTATGGTCGTTGTTTCATTTATTTTTATCGGGTTACGTAAGTTAAAATTAATTCGCCGATAAAGTACGTTTAACATACCCGGAACCACCAAAAATTTTCTTACGCTTCAACCAATACTACGTTTTATTAACGATTCAAAGTTTATGAAACTTTATGCCAATATGAGCATACATATTTACATGTCCTATATTAATTGTATTGTAAAAAAAACAAAGACATTACAAGTATACTTTTATAAAAATAAACTACACTTTACTTTTTATACAAAAGTTTCACTTACACTCTCTTTTATAAAAACACAAGTAAACATGTAAAGTATATAAAGAATTACAAAAACACAAATCCTTGTTTCCATGGGATGATGTCTCATATAGGGGACATAAGAACACAATTCATTAAGGAGGTATGGCCTAACTAGTGCATAGTAAATTTGACTATCTTTTCCCCATTTCCCTCACCCTGCCGCCCCACTATTTCCCCCCCCCCCCTGGACTAGTCAATGGTCTTTAGTCTTTGTTTTCCTTATTTTGACTAGTTCCTTATATATAACATGCATTCCTAAGTGTAATGTCATAAACTCTTTACACTTAACAACTCATTTTCTTTCTCTCTTTCTCTCCTAAGGTCACGGCTCACTAAGCCATCCCAAACAATCCATACAAAATTTATATAACCTATTTACATACACTCTCATATATAATCTAAGATACCTCAAAAGTATTTTGAAAGCCTTGATTATTATTTACAGTGTTGATGCAAGAAATCAGATTTGGGTTTCTTTATTGAATAGGGTTTTCATAGCTTGCTAGCTTTGGTTTCTAGTCTAACTCGGGTTTGCATTGGTTTTTCTCTCATTCATAAACATCATAAGGTTACTTTAAACCCTTTATGCTTTTAGTTTATGAAGTTTTTTATTGTATATAATGTGGCATTTAGTTGAAAATCTACATTAGGAAATACTTTTGAAATGAAAAAATATTAATTTTGTTGTGATTACTGATTTGTACACTTTCTCACATATTATGATGTTGGTAATATCATGAAATAAAGGATATATAAGTCTTGTACAATCTCGGTTTAAGCATAAAAAGTTCTATATAAACTTGTAATTAAAAGTTAATTAAGAAAGTTTATGATTTTCATGTAAAGTTAATAACTTGTGATCTTGATGATCTTGGACAAATATGAACTTATGGACATTATTATATGTATAACATATGATATATATAATTATAAAAGACTTGTGGTAAATTGTGAGGTTGAAAAGTATATAAAACATATTATATAAATAAATTATATAAAAGATCATATAGGGTCAGTAGGTTTTCGAATTTCAAACAGAGGATTTTATATATTTATAAGATAATACAATTCACGACAATTCCAAAAGGTAAGAATCTTGTTAGACGGATATAATAACGAAAAAGTTTACTTTATTTAAAACGAGTTATAGTTAAATTAACGGAGCTATAACGAATAAAATACGAATTTACGGGTTTTACGAAATACGAATACAATGTAAAATAAAAAGTCCGTCTGGTGTAACAGTAAAAGTTACTGTTCACCCGAGGGTCAAAATGTCGCGAAAGAGTCAATTTATGATACTGTACTAATACGAATAAAGATGGGCTAAAGAAAACGTTAAAAGGGGCTTAAAACGCAAAAGTTATGATAGTTTTTACTAAAACGATTAATTATAAACGTTTTCACTTTTAAACGTAATTTTACCACAATCATTAGTTGTTGATTGACTATATGCTTATATGTGGTTATCAAAGTACTATATTACTAGGGAGTTTTTAATGTGGCACTCTTCGGATGGCCGTATCGAGAGTTGTTGGATTTACGAAAATTTAAAGTGTCCTAAACTCTCGAACGGACATGTCATGACCTCTTAAATTATAATAGCCGACCGATAGTACGATGTAACATCTACTAAGATTATATTCAATGTACTAGGTACTTATGCGAACCTCTGATAATTTAGTTGATTTCGTCCTTTTATTGACGCTTTATTGCGATATTTGGATTATCAGAACTCAAGGTGAGTTCATAGCCCCACATTTTTATGATTTTAATGATTTATAACTATGGGGTGGAAACATGCTTTGTTTTACAAATTGGACGCAAGTATGTTTAATGTTTGCCTAAGTAGCGTTAACCCAGTTAAGCCCACTATCATGGATGTTCAATTGCATAGATGTTGTTGGGGGAATTTCATTATGTGAGCTAAGCGACATGTTATTTAATAGATCTATTTGGGATAACGACCCTCCCCGTTGGGCTGACTAGCTATACAGGATACGAACGTTTATAGCATGTCGAATCAAGGATTACTGTTTGGTGTATTAAAACATCATTGCGGCTGAGTAGCCTTTTATGCGAAACAAGGACTGTCGTGCTTCAGTGTCATGTGCTAAGGTGTAAATGTAAGTTGTTTTGTGATACCTGCATGTGGTATTGGATTTATCACGGGGGAAAAGTCTTGCGGTCTGCAATAATTTTGATTTATCAAACCTATGGAATTCTCCAACATTATAGTTGAGTGTTAAGCCATTGTTCTCATGAGATCAATAGGCATGGGAGCCAGGGATGCAATTGGGTTACATTTTGGATTGCACGGCTTAAAGATTTAGGTGCATTCTTGTTTGGGAATTATTGTCCAACTTGTGTAATATTCCAAAATGAACAAGTAAAGCTATATGCTTTTGTATTAAGTCTTTCAATTAAATCCAATGTATCATTTTAAACGACTTTTTGTGTCGTTCTTATATATCTTGTGCTATTGATCTTGAAGTAACACGCCCCGAACCCTTATTCCGCTGCGACCCAATTTGGGGGTGTTACAATTTTTGTAATATGTATTTTCTTAATTCATGTAGATTCATTTGATGAGATATAGTTTGGATTTTGTTTAGTGTTAAGATTAGGTAAGGTGACGATATTTTGACATTTACCGCGGACTTTTTACTATTACTCTCAAATAAGTAGTAGTACTTTGTTTTTTTGCTTATGGTACAGATATTCTATCCTTTTTTTTTAAGATTCTTATGACATTTAATTTGTATTTATTTGCACATTTGAAATCCCTATTGATGTTTCCTAGCCTTTGATTCGTTATTCGTTGCTACCCATTTGACAAAAGCCTTTGAATTCCATTGATATATGCTTCATTTGATATTGCCATGATATGAGAGTATCTGTTTCATTTATACAAGAATTCTTTGGACATAATATGTTTTGTTTTGATATGCTATATGAACCCTTTGTTCTGTTTTGATGCCCGAGCTAACTAGCTATAGAGGTACCATGGCCGCGTCATTGAGGCACCAATGGCCTGACACTATCTATGACGGTGTGATCAGTCCATGGCGTTCCCTTTTGTTTTGTGTGCTCTATTATGCACTTCGCCATATATGATTTGTAGGGGGCGTATGGATGCATCCTAAGTACTTTGTGATTCAGTTCTGTATGGGCTGACTTTAGTATGGTGTGAATACATCATTGACCATGTTTGTTTCGGTACCGTGGAGATTGAACTCCTTGTATAGCTTGTTATGAGATATATATGATTATTTGGTATAAGTATGTTGCATGTTTTTTTGTTTTAAGCTCGTAGGGAATTTCTATACGTTTCGTTTCGCTAAGGTAATTCTATCTGTTTTGTTTGGCTATCTGTTTCGTTCAGCTCTTATGACATATGAAATCTTTGTTACCAAGTTATGGTAATTCCATTTCGTTTACTTATGCATACTTGATATATCTATTCACTGAGCTTTTAGCTCAACCGCTTTCCTTTTCTCTGCGGCAGGTAATAAGAGGAAGCCGGGTTATGAGTGAAGAGTGCTTAGGAGCTCTTAGTGGACCCGATGTTGATGGCTTTCTACATTTTATTTATAATTCCCCAGACTTTGATTTTTGGAATTGTCTTTCATTTAGACTATGCATTTGGATTTCTTTTTGTTTGGAGGTCATTATGTTCTAGACCTATTATTTCCTTAGTCCTTGGTGAATTTGTTGAACTATTCTATTTATAAAGTCTTTTGCTTGCGTTTATTGATTCCATAAATGTGACATTTGATCGTCTCGGGGTGAGGTGTTACATTGATGTTGGCCATGTTCCAGCTCTTAAAAAAAATTGATCTTACTAGGTGTATTGGACTCGAATGGTTTCAAATTCACTAATGAGAATGGTATACTTCGTGTTTTGAAAGGTTCTTTGTTGGTTATGAAAGCAACTAAAGGTTCTTCTTCTCTTTACATTTTTCAAGGTGAAACTATCACATGTTCTGCTTATGTATCTTGTTCAGAGGAAAGTAATTCAGATTTGATGATGTTGTGGCATATGCGTCTTGGTCACATGAGTGAAAAATGCATAGTCATATTGAGCAAGCGAGGACTACTTGACAACCAAAAGGTGGTTAACTTAGAGTTTTGTGAGCATTGTGTCATCAGGGAAACAAAACGAGTAAGTTCTCAAAAAGCTATTCATCATAACAAAGGAGGACTCACGATTATCTTACATGTGGATTATTAGGGTTTCTTCTCGAGTACCTTCTTAATGCTCTTGGTATTTTCTTCGATTCATTGATGATTTCGCAAGAATGGACAGTTGGTTGTTTATGATGAAACACAAGACGTGAGGCAATTGAGAAATTTAAGCATTGAATATTTTCATTGAGAACCAACCGAAGGAATGATTAAGGCGTCTTCGTTTGTGGCTAATGGTTTATAATTTTGGTAAAGAGTGTTTAATGAATTTTGCATAGTAAAGGAATGAAGGCATTATACGGTTCGTTACATCTCAACAAAAGAGGTAGAACTGAACGGAAGGTGAACAAAACTCTTCAGAGAGGTACTCGATGCTATTGTTGAATTCTATATTAGACAGAAGGTTGTTTTGGGCTTAAAGCACTCAAAACATGGGCTTGCTATCTAATCAATAGGTCTTCTTCTATGCTATTGATTGTAAAACTCTTATTCAAGTTTGGTTTTGGAGCCCCTAGATTATTTGAAGCTTTGTGTTTTAGATGCCTCACTTATTACCATGTTAGTGAAGAAAAATTATACCCGAGAGGCGAGAAAGGAATTTTCATAGAATATGGTTGTGGGGTTAAAGGCTATCGAATTGGTTACCATTTAAAAGAAGAGTCATTCTTAGCCGAGATGTGACATTTGATGAGGATTACTGTTTTACGTGTAACAATATCCGATTAAATCGAAACTTGAAGATGATGTTTCTGAAAAGGTGGAGGATGTTCCTAAACAAGTAGAGCACGTTGTTCTAGGAGATACGGACCATGATTTTACTTTTCCAGTTGATCACACAAAATTTCCACATTTGGAACATGAGCAAGAGAGGTCCATAGCCCATGATAGACCTCGTATAACTACAAAAGCTCCTAGTCAATTTGGTTTTGAGGACTTTTTCGCATATGCATTGCAAGTAGTTGAAAAGGCGAAGTCTCTTGAACCGGCTACTTATCAAGAGGCTATTACTTCTAAATAATCTGATATGTGGATTGCGGCTATGGTGAAGAGATAGAATCTCTTCATAAGAACAATACATGGGAATTGGTGAAACTACCTGAAAGAAGAAAAGTTGTTGGTTGTAAGTGGGTTTTCAAGATGAAAACCGGCTTACTAGGATCACACATCATCAGATTCAAGACACGTTTAGTCGCGAAGGGATATAGCCAAAACAAGGAATCGACTACAATGATATTTTCTCAAACGTCATACATCTATATGTGTGTTACTCTCCTTAGTAGCACATCATGACTTAGAGTTGGAGAAATTAGATGTAAAGACTGCATTTCTTCATGGTAACCTTGAGGAAGAAATTTATATGAGCCAACCTGAAGGCTTCGTTGCTTAAGGCAAAGAAGACTACGTTTGTAAGCTCCAAAAATCTCTCTATGGTTTGAAACATTCATCGAGACAGTGGTAAAAAAGATTTAGAAGTTTTATGGTAAAGATGGTTTTAGTAGAAGTGCTTATGATTGTTGTGTCTATCATAAAAAGGCACCATCAAGATCACGTATCTACTTACTCTTGTACGTTGATGATATGCTCGTAGTAGCTAAAGACATTGAGGAGGTTAACAAGTTGAAGGTCCGTCTCAATACAGAATTTGATATGAAATATTTGGGAGCAGCTCGAAAGATTTTGGGTGTGGAAATAATTCGAGATCGAAAACATGGCAAGCTTTTCTTATCATAAAAAAAGTTACATCGAGATGATTATTTCTCATTTTTGGATGTATCAGGAAAAAATCGTATATAAATACTCCTTCTTCGGCCAATTTTTGTTTATTCATTGCTTGTTCACCTCAAAGTGAAGCATATATGGAGTATACATCCCACATACCCTCTGCCAGTGCTGTTGGAAGTTTAATGTATGCTATTGTCTACATGAGGCTGGATATAGCTCACGCGATGAGTGTTGTGTCAAGGTATATGGCTCATCCTGGAAAAGAGCATTGAAATGCGATGAAACATATTTTTCGTTATTTGAAAAGGACATCTAATGTTGGACTCATCTGCAGTGGTGATCGTGAATATTTGCTTGCCAGATTATCGGATTCAGATTATGTTGTGGATCTTGATGCGAGTTTCACACCCCCAAATGAGGCCTGGACGGAATACCGCTGTCCGGAGGCATGAAGTCATGCCATTACATCACATGATAAGTAAACAACAACTATATGGACGTTTGATAAAACATAACTCGTTGCTTTGGATAAATCAAAATAAGTCTTACAATATTCTTGACATAAATGAAATAGTTTTAGCGGAAGCTTAAGTAAAATGCAGCGGAATCATAACTGTTTTATATGAAACGAGTATTTAAGTTAAAAGATAAAATTCTTGGAAAGACACCTGTTAATACCAAATATCATGCAAAAAACAATATTTATATTTAATAATCTTCATGTTTTGATAATAACAAATATAATGTCATACTACGTAAAAGTTTACGTAAACAAGTTATTTAGCGATAAGTTTACTTGACGACGGGATCTAATCACTTAAGGTATGATATGGAATAAACTAGTTAATGATCAAAGGAAAAATTTTTTTCATTTGCAGAAATCTTTTCTAATAAATGATTTAACTTAAACCACATGATTTATTATAAGTAGTTAATATTAATAATATAAGATAAATAGGATTAACCATTAAGTAGAACAATCTTTCACAAATCTTTCTAATTCTTCTCAAATTATAAATTTTCCTTATTCATGTTAAGATTATTTTCTTCTAGAAGAATCTATTAATAGTTTTAATAAGGTAAATATATTTTGTATAAATTTGGGGTTAATCACTAAATAACAATTTTTGTCCCATCTCCTCCCACAGATCCACCAAATACACTGCATGGATCCAGGGGATGTTGGATCCGTGGGTCGCACGTCTTGTTCCCTTGGTAAAGAATTTAAAATTCAAATTGTTGCCTATAAATACCAACCTCACTCCTTCATTTTCAAACAACTCGTGACAAATATTTTTCTTTATTAACATAATTTATTCTTTTGATATTCTTTTAGTCATTATACTGTTAACATATCACATTTACAAGTGATCAACTCATTTCACTCTTTAGTGAAGAACACTCAAGAAGACGTCAAGCTTCAAGTGTTAATAGTTTAGTTGTGTCATCACGTTTGTGATAATCATTCATCTTGTATATCTTGTGTTGTGTGTTGTGTGTATCATATGTGTATGATAGGTTAGTATTTAGGCCTCAAAATACATAGTGTGTTAGATTGGTTCTATCTCGAAGTAGAACTCGGTATTTAGCTTAGTACTGGAAAAAGTGTAAGCGACGTGTACGGTTTTCTCCGCCTAAAGGGAGCTTGTTGACATAGTGAAGATAACTCTCAAGCTAGGTACTTGGGGAGTGGAGTAGGGCGAAGAGGAGCTTCGTAGCCGAACCACTATAAATCATTGTGTCATCGGTTTGATCTTTCTTATCTTTACTTGCTTATATTTCGTAGATTATTTATTTACTTATTGCATCGCTATCATATACACTTGTGTATATCTCTTGAATTCACATAAGTTGACAATCTAAGTTTTAATTTTAAAACGGTAAAAACTATTCAACCCCCCTTCTAGTTTCCACAATTGGTATCAGAGCCAAGGTCACCCAAGATCTTTAATGTATATCATTAAAGCTTGAATCGATCTATGGATTCAGATAAATATCTAGAAGGACAATCTATGCAAAGACCACTTCTTTTTGAAAGTGATCATTTTATTTATTGGAAAAATAGATCTGAAACTTATGTGAAAGCAAAAGATTTAGATCTTGATATATCTGGAATGGTGATTTTCGCGGTTGCTAGAAATAAAGAAACCAAGGTTTTGGTAAGGAATAATTTTGAACAACAGATGATGATCTTAAAAGAAACTTGCTAAATAATGAAGCTAAAATGGTTCTTTACAATGCTTTACCTAAAAAGGAATACGAAAGAATTTTTATGTGTAAAACGGCTAAAGATATTTGGCAATCGTTGTTAATCACACATCAAGGTAATAGCCAAGTAAAGGATAATAAAATTGATCTTCTTGTTCAACAATATGAACAATTTACTATCCTTGAAGAAGAATCTATTGATAGCAGTTTTGCTAGATTTAACACTATTATTACTAGTCTTAAAGCTCTTGATGAAGGTTTCTCGAGCAAGAACTATGTTAGAAAGTTTCTTAGGGCTCTACATCCTAAATGGAGAGCAAAGGTCACGGCGATTGAAGAATCGAAAGACTTGTCATCACTAGCTCTAGACGAGCTTATCGGTAATCTAAAAGTACATGAAGTTGTCATGGAAAAAGATTCCAAAATTTATAAAGGCAAAAAGGAACAAATTAAGTCCATCACCTTGAAAACTAAGAAAGAGTCTAGTGATGATGAAACGTTGACGTCCAAAAGCGATGACGAAGAATATGCTTATGGCGTAGTAAGGAACTTTAAAAGTTATTTAGAAGAAAGGGTGTGCAAATTTTGTTAGGCAACCAAGAGAAGAAAAGAAATCATTCCGACAAAGAGATGAGAAGAAAGGAAAGAGTGACCGTAAATGTTACAGATGCGGTGATCCAAATCATCTTATTAGTGTCTAAGGAATAGAAGACTTGGTCACACTAATATGCGTTCAAAAGTACATGAAGACTTGGTTATTGGGGTAAATGTTTCAGATGCATAAAATGTTAGGCATAGATGACTTTGTCACGCTAATATGCGTTTAATTCAATCGTTGTCGTCTAAGGAACTAGTTAGAAACTTACCTAAGCTAAAATACGATAAACATTTTTGTGATGCTTTGTAAAATTAGGAAGCAAGCTCATGCAAGTCATAAAGCTAAAGAATATAGTTTCCACTAAAAGATGTTTTGAACTATTAACTATGGACTTGTTTGGGTCCATCAGCAATTAAAAAGTTATGGAGGTATTTTTCTACAAACCTGAGTTGTAGTAGATGATTACTCTAGTATTACATGACTAGATTTTCTATAACGACTAAAAATGAAGCTTTCGAGAAATTTGAAATATTAAGTAGGAAAATTCAAAACCAACTAGGTAGTTTTATAATAGCTATTAGAAAGGACCATGGTCGGAAATTTGATAATGAAGTACAATTTGGAGCTTATTGTGATGCACAAGGCATTACTCATAACTTCTCGACTCTACGTACTCCACAATCAAATAGGGTAGTAGAAAGAAAGATTATGCCTTACAAGCGTGTCTAGGACCATGCTTAATGAACAATCAATTCCACAAGTTTTGGTTGTAAAATCGTTGATACGTCAACTTATATATTAAATAGAATATTAATTCGACCAATACTAGGAAAAACCCCTTATGAAATATTTAGAGGTAGGAAACCCTCTTTAGAATATTTCAAAGTATTTGGAAGCAAGTGCTTCATTTTAAATACTAAAGACTATTTAACCAAGTTTGACCCAAAGTCATACGAAGGTGTTTTTCTAGGGTATTCTCAAAATAGTAAAGCTTATGTAGTATTAAATAAACACTCTATGAAAGTCGAAGAATCACTCAACGTGACATTCGATGAAAGTCCTCCTCCTACCAAATTATCACCATTGGTTGATGATGATGTTGGTGAAGAAGAAGCTATTAAAAGAAATACCAAAGTAGTAAATAATATTAATGAAGAAGATGAGTCGATAGAAGTTGACGAAATTGTTAACATTAAGGAGTCCAAGAATCATCCACTAGATCAAGTCATAGGAAATCTTAATCAAAGAACATTAAGGTCTCAAGCCCAAAATCATAGCAATTTCTTTTGTTTTATATCTACTATAGAACCCAAAAATATTAATGAGGCTTTAAAAGATGAAAGTTGGATTGTAGCTATGCAAGAAGAACTAAATCAATTTGTAGCTAATGATGTTTGGGAATTAGTCCCTCTACCTATAAGTCAATCCGTCATAGGAACAAAATGGGTCTTTAGAAATAAATTAGATGAAAACGGTATAGTATCTAGAAATAAGGCTAGATTAGTGGCACAAGGATATAATCAACAAGAAGGTATAGATTATGATGAAACATATGCTCCGGTAGCTAGATTAGAGTCAATTAGAATACTTCTTGCTATTGCTTGTGCAAATGATTTTAAACTATATCAAATGGATGTAAAAAGTGCTTTTCTAAACGGTTTTATAAACGAAGAGGTTTATGTTGCTCAACCTCCGGGGTTCATTGATTTTCAAAAACCAAACTATGTTTATAAACTTAAGAAAGCTTTATATGGTCTTAAGCAAGCTCCTAAAGCTTGGTATGATAGACTAAAAGCATTTTTGATAAAACACGAGTATTCAATGGGAATGGTCGACAACACACTTTTTACTAAGAGATCAAAATCACACCTTGTCATTGTTCAAATATATGTCGACGACATTATATTTGGTTCCACGAGTCAAAACTTGTGTGATGATTTTGCAAAAATCATGCACGACGAGTTTGAGATAGTATGATGGGCGAGTTGAACTTCTTCTTGGGTCTTCAAATCAAACAAATGGAAGACAGAATATAATTTTCAATCAATCCAAATATATCAACGAGATGTGAAAGAAGTTCGGGTTGGAAGATTCCAAACTAACCAAGACGCCGATGTCAATGGAGATCAAGCTCACTAAAGACGATGAAGCCAACTCCGTGGATAGCTCTAAATATAGAGGTATGATTGGTAGTTTACTTTACTTAACTGCTAGTAGGCCTGATATTATGTTTAGTGTTTGCTTATGTGCTCGTTTCCAAGAAAATCCTAAGACTACCCATTTAAAAGCCGTTAAGCGTATATTTAGGTATATTAGAGGAACTAGTCACTTAGGATTATGGTATCCAAAAGGAACCAGAATATAAACTATAGTTTATGCCGACTCCGACCACGCGGGCGATTACGTTGATCGCAAAAGCACTAGTGGCGTTTGTACGTTCATGGGATGTTGTTTAACATCTTGGTTCGCTAAGAAACAAACGGCCCTTTCTATCTCCACGACCAAAGCCGAATACGTCTTCGCCGGTAAGGCATGTCAACAAGCACTATGGATGAAACAAGCTCTCATCGACTACGGCATACGCCTCAACGTTCCGATCATGTGCGACAATAAATGCGCCATCGACTTAAGTAAAAAACCCATCTAACACTCTAGGACTAAACATATAGAAATACGTCACCACTTCCTTCGTGATAATGTCCAAAGGGGCAACATTTCTATCTAGAAAGTTGCATCCGAAGATAACTTAGCCGATATATTAACTAAGCCCTTAAAACGCGAAATATTTAATTACTTAAGATTAGGATTAGGAATGATGAAACTCATCATGGATAGTGATCCTCCATCATCTCAAAAATAATCGTAAGCGGAAATCTAATGAAGAAATTAATCATTATTCAAAAGATGTTAATTCTCATTACACGTTCCAATTACCAATTTCGAATCAGGAACATAATCAAGATTAGAATTTTACTAGATTACAAAAATATCATTAAATGACCATAGATATTTTCCATGTCTACGTGTACACCCTTTAGAGGTCACTACATGAAAGTACAAAATCGATTGAAAAGACGAAAAGAATAATCATCGAATTGCAACTCACACTTGTGTTGACGATGTTTTGTTAGGTCTAAATGTTCATAATGCTTGTGTTATTAGCAATGGTCAAAAATATGCTAAAAACTAACCCACTCCTAGTAGGATCAACTTTGTTGAAATTCCATCAGGAAATTCACGACAACTTCCACATCATGCTTAAAACTTGGACGTCGAATCAGAAAATTCAAACACATACTCTCCTTAACATATATAATTAACTCCAATTGCCAAAAATAAAATATCACCTCCCAATTTGGCTAAAATCATACTATGTTTGTTTTTGGAGACCTCACGGATCTACGAATCCACCATAGGGAGATCCGTCCCCTATTATGGTAGATCCGTGTGTCAGAAATAGCGGGTACATAACAGATTTTAAACAATTGGAACCACATAATTCCTGATCCAAACACTCCTCTATGAATGAAAACAATAAACCCTAACTTAAGAACACTCCAAATCGGCAATTGGAAGCATAAAACACCAAGATCAACAACAAATCATCAACACTAAACAAAACTTGTAAGTGATTTTATCTTATTTTCTCTTAATTCTGAGTCTAGGGTTTCGATTTTGCACTAAACCAAATAATTTAGGGTTTTTGATTTTTCACATAAATTTATGTACAGTTTAGACTAAATTATAGTAATCTATAACTATTTTGCTTCCCGTATATACTAGGATTGCATGATTGACTAGGTTAGTAGAAATCAAATTTCGGCAAAAACCCAAATTATGATTTTCAAACAAAATTCTCATGTCTAGGTGTTCTCAAAATCAATGTTGGTTAACTTCATTGTTAATACAACGTAAAAACATTTTCATCATGCATTTGATCTCACGAATGTCTATGCAAATGCACAAATAATGTGCATTGTCGTTCCATTCGACTAAGAGCAATATTAAACTTAGGAGTGCGTTTAGGTTTGCTTAATACTATTATTATGTTTCTTTTTGTTCAAGTCAAGCAAACTGCACCTCCACATTATTTTCATATAGACACACACTTAGGTGATCATGAATACATGTCATTTTGATAACTGAGTAGCCTAAATTCCTTTTATAGGTGAAATCATGCCATTATCAAATCAAGAGGACTACAAACGTACTAAAGTGTATAAACCCCGAATTCACTGATCAAAACAAATGGATGATGACATTAGGGAATCTTATCATACTATAGAGGATCATCTTTTCCATGAAGGAAGATTCGTTACTCCATCCTTTATTGAACAAAACAATATGCTACCTCCTTTTCAAGCAATAGGCCTTGAATCCTTTCTAACGCTTGATGAACCTATTTATCTATGTTATATGACTGAATTTTACCACTCTCTTAAAGTAAAAAAGAAGTGGGGACGACTATCCCTACATTGAATTCAAGCTTGGTTCATTCACTTTTCAACTAAGCCTCTCCATACTCACAAGGATTTTAATACTCCGTCCGAAAGATCTATCTTTTACACCCACGAGTGGTCTTTAAGCTCTCTTGACACTCACTTCAATAACTGCTTCTTTCATCATGAACCTGAACTTGTCAAACAAACTATCACCATTCCAAGAACTACTAATCGTAAACTTTAAATAGATCTGAATACACTCTTTTATGATGACCTTCGTCTGGAGGTCCAAGGGTGGGAACTCTTTATTCGATAGAATGTGTTTAGCGTTCTAGGTAATAGGGATTGTGTCAATGCATGCACCATGTACATACTCTATTACCTCAAAATAAAGAAGAAATTTAATCTCAATGCTATGTCCAAGGGTGGGAACTCTTTATTCGATAGAATGTGTTTAGCGTTCTAGGTAATAGGGATTGTGTCAATGCATGCACCATGTACATACTCTATTACCTCAAAATAAAGAAGAAATTTAATCTCAATGCTATGATTCTTCTTTGAATGGAGGACTTCAAGAAAAATAGCCATGGTCATATGCCTTATGCTATGCCCTTGACAAGACTCTTCAAACACATCCTCCAATCCAACCCTCAATCCATTGTTCCATTTGATAGATTCATGTGTATCATTTCATTTTGATATATTTGAAATTTAACCTAAGGTATAATAAAAGAATTTGGAAATAAAAACCTTAAGTTATGGATTTTTGGTAAATATGAAATATAACGAAAGTAATTATGTTTAAAAAATATATATATTATAAAAGACCTATATATATACTATATAAATTATATATATAAAATAAATATCTATATATATTATATAGATATATATACAAAGTAGGCAGATTTTAATAAAATATATATAATAATATTTTTTGAAAAATTGATTATAGATTACTTGTTTTCCTTTTAGATTAAAACTTATTCTATTAAGAAGATAAGTAATAAAAAGGTCTTGCCAAAATAATTGTGAGTAATCTTTCAAACATAAAAAAAATAATTAGCCCCCCCCCTTAAAACCTCACATGGCCAGACATAGTAAGAGGATAAGACACCAAAATTAGTTATTTTTTTAGTTGGTTTAAAATTGGAAAAGAGTGTTAAGCAAATTGGAAACTATCTTTATATTTTGCAACATATTAAATTTGTCTTCATCCCCTCTCCTCTCTTAATATTTAACCGGTACCCCTCCCCCTCTCCATCTCCCAGTATTCTCAAAAATTCCATCTTCCAATTTGTATGTATTCCTCCATTGAAGGTTCAATCAATAAGAAAACATAGGTGTTTTGGGGTGTTCTTCTAAGTTTTGGTGTTTTGTGGTGTTGATTCTTCCATTCTTGGGTGTTCTTGGATTTGTGATCTTCTCTTCTCTCATTCCATAGATCCGGTGACTCTTGTGTGATTTCCTTCCGTTTGTACTCATTTCGTTGCGTGTGAATTCGCTAAGGTACAGATATTCTATCCTTTTAGTAAGGATCTCTCATGACTTGTCTCCTATTTGATTTAGTTGCTTTGATTCGTATGATACGGTTGATATTCCCATTTGATTTTCTATCCATGATTGGTTTCATTTTGATATTCGTTGGCATTCCGTTTTACTTGATATCCTTATTCGTGATCCTCTTGATTCCTATTGATGATGCCACTAGATTTGTTACCATAATTAGAACATTTTGAAGTTTGTTGTTGGCTATCCTATTGCCTAACCCTTTACCCGAGCTGATTTGTAACTAGCCAGGAGGTACCATGTCATGTCATAGATCCACCGATGGCAAGACACCTATCTGTGAGGTGTGATTGGGTCCACGGCATTTCATTTTGTATGTGCACTGATATGATTTGATTGTGGACACTCGCCATTATGCTTGTGGTATCTGGATATGAATTTGTTTCCAGGACTATGGATGCATCCTATGGAAATTTGCTCTATTCTTGTTTTGTTTTATGGTGCAAGGTGAGTTGTGTGTGCAATACACCCATCTCACATTTGGGTACATCTGGATCTGCAGCTCCCATGTACAATTTGATATGATATGATATGATACGATGTATGTCTAAGCATGTGGCATGCTTGAGACTTTTGTTTTGAGCTTGTGGGCATTCCTGTGCTCGTTCTATAATCTATTTCCCTTGATCATTCTTGATTTCTATCTATTGCACTATATTCGTATGACAGTTGTTTGGCAGGTTCTCGTAATCTGTTCGTTATCCGTTTGTTTCATTTTCTTATATATTATATATGTTCACTGAGCGTTAGCTCAGCCGCTTTTTCTTTCCTGTGGCAGGTGTTAAGCGGGAAGCTGGGAATTGAGTGATGTGTGTAGGAAGAGTTAGAAGACCTACCCTAGATGAACCCTTTCAGTTTGGAATAATGTTTTTAAATCCTTGTTATTTGAAGATATTTCATTTAGACCCTTGTTTAGAATTAATACGTTTGGAAGTCATTTTGTTACATGAAAATATATTTTTTAATAGTATTTTTTTATTTTAATAAAGTTTTCCGGTCGTTTATATGTTCCGATATACACCAATAACGTAACTCTAAGTCTCATTATCAGAGCGATGTTTTCCAATTATGTATCCAGAGCTGCCAGGCTTGACCTGTAAGACCTAGGTTATGACCTGTGAGGATTGGGTAGACATTAGGCTTTCGTTCGTATTTTGATATTCCTTTCGTATTTTGATATTTTCACTTCCTATCATAATAGTACAAAACCCTTAATCGTCTTCGCTGTTTCATTTGTTGATTACGACAAGCAAGCTGCTACAAGGGGCGTGTTTTTGATTCGACTACTAATCATGCGGCTAGTGCTTCAGGTACCGTTTCAGAAATATCATTATCATATATAATTGTGATTTTTTATTTATTCGGTAATAGTGCGACGCATTCTGTGGTCTTTCTTTCGTTGCTCCATATCTAATGCAATTATTCTTAAGGTATCTCCACCTTGAGGTGTTCAACGTGTTAGTTTGAATTAGAGTCCGCGAATATCGATCCGATTGAAATCTTAGATCGTGTTGGTTAAGTTTCTCATCGATTGGCGTTACGCCTCTTAAATGGTTCTATATGCATGATGTGTTTTATATGTCGATTCTAAAAGGTTCCAATTATCATTCGCTCCCTGTGGTTATGTGTCCGTTAGATCAGATTTGTGTGGTTTTGTATCCGTCGTTTAATCTCCCTAATTCAAATTTCGAGGACGAAATTTTTTTTAGAGGGGAAGAGTTGTAAAACCCAAATTTTGAAAATTTGAATTTTTCAATTCATTTTGATATATTTAAAATTTAACCTAAGGTATAATAAAAGAATTTGGAAATAAAAACCTTAAGTTATGGATTTTGGAAAATATGGAAATATAACCTAAAGTATTTGATTAATATATATATATATATATATATATATATATATATCCGGATTTTAAAATATATATATAATAATATCTTTTGAAAAATTGATTAATTAGATTACTTGTTTTCCTTTTTAGATTAAAACTTATCTTTAAGAAGATAAGTATAAAAAGGTCTTGCCAAATAATTGTGTAATCTTTAAACATGGAAAAACATGATATTAGCTACGTCCCTGATTTGTCTCATAATTTATTAAGATGTCTAAGTAGGGTAAATGCGTGTCAACGTTTCATAAGTTTCTGCTAGGCCAATTTGGGACTGTTTTGGGTAACAAGGGTCATAGGGCCATTTAAATTTGAAATAAATTAAATCCTTAATTGGTGACACTTTAGACATATTAGGGAAGACCTGAGATTTTTGGATTAATTTTTGAAGGTAATTTGGTTAGACTTTTAAGTAGGGAAACTTACCTTAAATAACTCGTAATTTCAGAATATTTTGGAAACCCTAAATAAGTAAAGTCAACTTTTATTTTTGGAAAGTTGAGTAGTAACTTGTAAAACAAGTCAAGTAATGTAAACAAATATGTTTTTGTAGATCCGGTGACTCTTGTGTGATTTCCTTCGATTTGTGCTCATTCTGTTTCGTGTGCATTCGCTAAGGTACATATATTCTGTCCTTTCAGTAAGGACCTCTCTTGACTTGTCTCCTATTCGTTTTAGTTGCTTTGATTCGTATGTTACGGTTGATATTCTCATTTGATTTTCTATCCATGATTGGTTTCATTTTGATATTCGTTGGCATTCCGTTTGACTTGATATCCTTATTTGTGATCCTCTTGATTTATATTGATTATGCCACTAGATTTGTTACCATAATTAGAACATTTGAAGTTTGTTGTTTGCTATCTTTTGCCTTATCCCTTTGCCCGAGCTATTTGTAACTAGCCATGGAGGTACCATGGCCATGTCATTGATGCACCGATGGCATGACATTATCTGTGGCGGTGTGATTGGTCCACAACATTCCATTTTTGTATGTGCACTGGATATGATTTAATTTGTTAGACACTCGCCATTAGTGCTTATGTATCTGGATATGAATTTGTTTTGCAGGGAGCGTATGGATGCATCCTAGATATTTTGTTTTGTTCTATTTTGTTTGGGTGAATGGCGAGTGTGTGCAATACACCCCATTACATTTTGTAGGGTACATCTGGAGTCTGCAGCTCTCATGTACAATTTGATATGATATGATATGATACGATGTATGCTATTTGGTCTAAGCATGTGGCATGCTTGAGACTTTTGTTTTGAGCTCGTGGGCATTCCTGTGTTTGTTCTGTAATCTCATTCCTTTGATCATTCTTGATTCCTATTCATTGTACTATATTCGTATGACAGTTGTTTGGCAGGTTCCCGTGATCCGTTCGTTATCCGTTTGTTTTATTTTCTTTTGTTATATATTATATCTGTTCGTTGAGCGTTAGCTCAGCCGCGTTTTCTTTTCCTGCGGCAGGTATTAAGCGGGAAACTGGGAATTGAGAGATGTGTATAGGAAGAGTTAGAAGTCCTACCCTAGAGAACCCTTATCGTTTGAATAATGCTTTGAAGATCCATGTTGTTTGAAGATATTTCATTTAGACCCCTTATGTTTGGGCTTTTATACTTTTGGAAGGATATTTTGATTTTGGCTCAATAATTTATTTAATAAAGTCTTCCGCTTGCGTTATATATGTTCTGATGTGACCCCATAACGTAACCCTTTGTCTCTCTATCAGAGCGGGGTGTTACAATTATGGTATCTGAGATGCTTCCTTTCGTATTTTGATATGATCGCTTCCTTTCGTATTTTAATCTTAACTTTAAATTGTCTTCGTTGTTTCATTCGTTGACCAAGGATTTTCTTCGACCAAGGATCAGGCGGCTAACTCTTCAGGTACCGTTTCAGGAAATTCTTTATCTGTACGATCGTGATGTTTTTATTTTATTCGGTATTGGTGCGACGCATTCTGTGGTCTTTCTTTCGTTGCTCCCTATCTATTGCAATTATTCTTAAGGTATCTCCACCTTAAGGTGTCCGATGTGTTAGTTTGAATTAGATTCCGCGATTTATCGATCCGTTTGAAATCTTAGATCATGTTGGTAAAGTTTCTTATCATTTAGCGTCACCTCTGCAATGGTTTTATGTGCATGATGTGTTTCATGTATCGCTTCTGAGAGGTTTCAATTAAAACCCACTTCCTGTGGTTATGCGTACGTTAGATCAGATTCGTGTGGTTTCGTATCCGTTTCGTTTAGTCTTCCTACTTCAAATTTAGAGGATGAAATTTTCTTTTTAGAGGGGAAGAGTTGTAAAACCCAAAAATTTGGTTCATGTTTTTACTTCATTATTTTGAAAATATCCGAAAGTTTAAATAATAAGCATTTGGAAATAAAACCTTAGGTTATAATTAACTGTGAATTTTTAAGATATAATATAAGATATT